>JAUYWG010000022.1:4999569-5023983 GCA_034779775.1 Enteromius afrohamiltoni | reverse complement strand
TAAAGCTCAAAGGCATTTGGTCTCTCTGGCGAGTTCCCATATGTAACGTCGAAGTGATTCGACTGAAAGGGTAACCATAGTTATCATTCCTGTCAGCAAAGGCCATACTCACTATTGTCATCCACTTCATTCTCTGTTGCTCTTCTGCAGCCTTAAATGAAGACTTTATTATTACTTACCTCCCTTGCGTAGTCCGCTTCTTAACAACTATAACCATTTTTCAAAGATATCAAAAATAATAATGAATTTATACTTAAACATTATTAAAAATAATAACAAGTATTTTGCATTTAATATAAAGGTTAAAAACAACAACAAAGATCCATTTGATTGGCAATTGGAATTAGCATGCAATTAAATATTCCGAATTTCCATAATATGAACCCGCATGCTAAAATATGCTTTGGAGTTCAGAGTAGAGCTTTTGTCTTGTATGATGTTGAAGCAGTGTCTCCCCCTAAACACACAAAGGCACTGTGATACATCAGTTCAAATAGGAACTTCTAAATTGACGCTGATTGTATTTTCTCCTAGGTGTGGATTGGGTGTAAATGAAAAATATTTCTCACTCTTTGAAGTGGAGACAGTAATTTGCTTGGTGGCAGGACATTGAAAATATACCTTGCATCTTGGCTATCAATTCCTGTTAAATTTGACAACAAGAAAAGTCCTATTAGAACCAAACTGGCCACCTGGAGTGGTAGTGGCAACTAAATAGATACAGTGCTCATTGTTTTGTACTGTAGCTGTCAAAATAAAACAAATATCAACTTTATGAGCAATCACACACATATAGAGTGACCACAGAGGGTTGTGGATTTCTTATTAGACAGGGAGGTTGGCCGGTTTCTACACATTCAAGCACATACAAACACAGATAATGCATCTGAATCTGCTCATGAACTCTCCCTTGCATATTTTGGCAGATAGTGACACTTCAGATCAGCTGAAGTCTGCCTAACCACAATCTAGCTGATATGGAGGTCTTGGACGAAGTTGGAGAGTGCAGCTGGTTCGGCTTGTTCTGTTGGAGGTTTTATGGTGTGTTTTTGTGCTTCGACTGTAACAAAACATTTTAATATAGATTGTTCATACGAGGCTATTAGAACTATGTGTGCTTTGAAGGGCCAAAAGATATAGTACGCATTAGCCATAGTTTTACCATGAGGAAAGAGGGGCTTTGATTTTGATGATGGGTTCCATTTCAGATTACGGGATCTGGAGATGTCCCAAAGGACTCCAAATGGAAAGAATTAGTCAGTTGAAATGAAGACCTGTTCGATTGTCCAGTAAAACCCCAGTTGACTAGTTTTTCCAAGTAGTCACTCAGCCTCGGTTCCTGGCATAAATCATGAAAATGCATTTTAAATGCGGTAAAATATCATTGGAAACAATGTTTCATTCCCAGTCTCTAATCAGGAATCTGAGTTATTCTGTACTTCACAAGAGTTATTTTCTTAACATACTTTAACAGGAAGGACCTAATCTGATCAATGTGAAGGACTGTATTTTTAGGTTCCCAGGCAGTCATTTGGCAGCTCATAAAAATATTTAAGTTTAAAAATGACACAGAAATGACAAACTATTTTTGTGTTGGATGTTATTTAAACGCCACCATTTCCCCATATTCTACTATGTTCTTTCCTCAACTTAGATAAGTAGATAAATATCTCTCAGTGGGTGCACGTAATTGCTTTAGCACGCGGCACCATTATGTTAGCGTTTAGCTTAGCTCCATTCATTCCTTAGGTTACAAACATGAATGAATTTAGAAGCCACCAACAATTCCATGTTTTCCCTATTTAAAGATGGTTACATGACTAAGTTACATGAGTAAGTATGGTGACACAAGATAAAATGTGGCAATTTTTCAAACGGATAAAAAAGCGAACTATGATGTACTGTATGGCGGAAGAGCACTTCACAGCACTTCGACGTCGGAGCAGTAATATCATCACACCTGAAAACTCCCCCTCTCCCTTTCACTTCCGTCAATACAACCAAGGAATGATTATATTACTGCATCAAGGTTGAAGTGCTGTGAAGTGCTTTTCCGCCATACATTATAGTTGTCTTTTTTTATCTGCTTAAAAAATTTACCTTTGATTTTATGTCACCATACTTACTCATAACTAGTCTTGTAACCATCTTTAAATAGGGAAAACATGGATGTGTTTATTGGTTTCTAAATTCATCCTTGTTTTGATCCATAGATATCTATACTGACTAGATAGGCCCTCTGACGCTGCTGTCCATAGGAACAATGCGATGACTGACGCCTCTGTTAATCACTTGGGAATCTACAAACAAAACAAATCCAAAAGTCCATAGCATTTTTGTAGTGTACTTCAAGGGACATAGCCACGTGATAGCAGTGTAAATGGGCATTCATTCACCAGGGAGGACGACAGCAATAACTTATAATAATAAGTTTATATGTGAACGTCGTCATTCAAATTAGCGATTAACTTTACAAACTAACACTGACACAAACTTTAGGCAACCCTTTACCATCTTGTAATTATATTATATTCATTGTTGGTTTTCTTCAACTTACATTAACATAACTTAATGTTACCTAGCTCTTTCTTTCATAGGATAACATTAACTTTGTGGTCATCATCATGAACAGTAACAGACATGAACTTGTCGAGCAAAATAACTTTACAGACTACAATGACACAACTGTGTGGACAAATTTCCAACATCTTACCATCATATTACATAGATGCGCTACCTTCAGATCCCCAACACAAGATGGTGGCATTGTTGACATATGCTTAAAGGCCCCAAGGCATATCTAGTCAGTATAGATATCTATGGTTTGGATCCTAAGAAATAAATGGAGCCAAGCTAAACGCTAACATAGTGGCACCACACGCTAAAGTGAATAAGTGCGTGAACTAAGGCGGGAGAGGTTCGTATCACCTCGTCTAAGCTGAGGGAAGAACATAGTGGAATATGGAAAAACGGTGCCGTTTCTAATTAAGTGAGTGGACAAACAAACACCCAGACAGTCATATAATATTTAAAAATATTTTAGATCGAAATGTTAGACTGATATTTCAGTACACTTTACTACAGCAAGTTAATTAAAATAAGTAGAAATTATATTTTAAAGAATAAGTTATTTTAGGTTATACTTAAAAAATTGAATATATTAATTTAAATGTAAATAATTAATTCAAATTATTTAAATGTTTTCTTTGCTTAAAAGCATTAAAAAAATTACAAAGCCCAAATATTTGTAAAGTTGCATGTGTGTGTGTGTGTTCCTATTATTGCCTAAATTATGTATAATAATATTAAAATGTTGACCTTGTGGAGATATTATTGGTCCACATGAGGAAAACAGTTTTTTGAAAATATGAAACTGCAGAAAATTTTTTGAGGTTATGGTAGGACTTACAGACAATACAGTTTGTAAAAACCATCTTGTGTGTGTGTTTCTAAATGTGTTTTATTTCTATCCTTCTATCCTAACATACGGTGCCATTTTGCTTTTCAAGTAAATTGATACTGTTTTAAAGATTAGTTTACTGGTAAACAATACAAAAACACTTTGCAGAGTATATAACGTAAAAAGCCTACATCATGCAGAGTTGCATTATTGAATTGATCGCTTACTGTTTTCCCAGATGTAGGATGTCTGGTAGACCCATTCAGGTCTTTAAGAAAGGAAAAGCATACTTGATCTCTGGTGACACTGTCATTTTCGTTTGCAATAGAGATGACACAGAGTGGATTTTGAGAGAGGACAAAAGTAAACGTCAGTTTGCTATGTTTTTATATCTGCGCTTTCAGTCTGTGTTGTCCACGTGCGAAGGCAGCGCTTCATGCAGTGGTGTCAATTTATGCAGCGCACAGGCATTTCCTTCATAATGAACCCTCGGGAGAAGCAAGAGGGAGCGAGGGAGGTGGCGAGATTGCTCGCTGTGTAATATTTCCTGGGAGACCAAGCTAAACGACTAGCTCAGCGGCCTGCGCTTCAATTTTGTGATGACTGAAGGGGCTCAGGCGTGACTTTAACGGCCCTGTTTGAAGTTCACATTTGATATTCCACCACATCAGAAGAGAGGTCTAACCTTGCTATCGATTGGCGATCTCGTTCCGGCTGTCTAATTTGCTATGGAAGCAAAGGGAAAAAACACTGCGTTTTGGCAGGGAAAGGGACTGAGACATGTCCTACAATCAGTTAGACCTGTGTGTCTAAAGCCTTGTAAGCTCTCTCTCTTTCACTCTCGTTGCATTCACAGCGCCCCTGGCAGTGGACATGGGCCGTCACTCAAAGCCAACGAATCTCAACGAGACGTAGCAAGAACCGAACATGAGCTGTCAAGTGTATCTGTCAGTGAGTTTGTTCACTCTAGCAGGAGAGATTCGTATTGATCTTCACTCGCGGTTTGGATTTCCCTCTTTGCCCTCATAGACTATATTCTCTCCGTTGTCTTTAAACTGTATAAACAAGACAATCTCATGTTTGCTACCTAAAAATGTTCGGAAACATTAGCAAGGGTTTGTTTTCGCTTATGACAGGCAGTGTCACAGAGTTTTAGAGGTGGTCGGGCCCGAACACATGAGTTAGAAAGAGGATGGATCGATTCAGAGATCAGGTTGCCCGAGGGTTTCTTCCAAAGCTGATGAAAACATGATATAGCAGGCTTACAGAAATAGCCCTTATAGCTGATTTGCTTAATGGACTTGATGGGCAAGCTTTGCGCTGTACCTGCCTTTGAAAAACCTAATCTCTACTTCTCTTTCTCTCTTTTGAACCTGTCAGGCGGGGATGATCCGTGCAGGTCAAGAGGAGTTTTTTATCGAGCCACTGGAGAGAGGAGGCGACATGACAGGAGAGGAGGAAGGAGGACCCGGGCGTCATCACATCGTCTACCGCTCCTCTGACATCAAGAAGCCAGTCGTCAACCACCCCGCTGACTTTCACCCCAGAGGTCAGATCACCTTTTTGACACCAGCTCGTCATGGAGCACTGACGCGAGTCCTGAACATGCATGCTGATGACTAGGAAGAGATGCTCAGGTTCAGTTTCTTGCCACTGTGGTGCTGGTCTGGTATGGTCTTTCTATGCCAAAGGAGGCTTAATGTTGAAGTTAGCATCACTCAGCAGTACGTTTTCTGCTTGCCAGATCAGGTGTATACTTCAGATTTATACTTGATTCTACATTTTCCCTGCACCCTTTTTCACTGATTATATAAATTAATTCTATTTATTAGAAATAAAAATTTATTTTGTTTAAAATTAAAATAATTAAGATATTAATATTTTGAATTATAAAAAATTTCTCTCTCTCTTTCTCTCTCACCACATATACACATAAACAAATAAATATTCTAAAATTTCAGATAAATATTCTATATTATATCTTATTTAAATTATAAGAGTATATAATGTGTACTGAATTATACTGAAAACTATACAAATTATTATTAATAAGAAATAAAAAAAAAATAATTATTTTGTGCAAACCAGCTGAAAATAAAATGAAAATAATTAGCAACTAATTAGCAGAAAACCAAATGTTTAAATTTGCAAGATAAGCATGTACCGACCCCCGGATGTAGGTAATCCGGGGTCTGTAACAGAATAACAATATCAGGAAAATGCTCAGAAATGATAGACAAGGCAAATCAAGACTTTGCGACTAGCTTTGTGAGAATCTGGTTTAAATATGGTGGATTATGAATGTATGGGTATGGTGACTGAATGCAGGTGCGTGTTAAGAAATAAAAAAAGGATTTTTATTTTGTGCAAACCAGCTGAAAATAAAATGAAAATAATTAGCAACTAATTAGCAAAAAAACAAATGTTTAAATTTGCAAGATAAGCATGTATGTACACAGTCAAAAAAGTAAAAATATAGTTTGGTCCCTCTCCCACGGACCCGGACGGAGACCAGCATCTAAAACAAACTTTGTGCTGGTGACCATACTGATATGGTACAGGTATTTTCTTTGGGGAGAGATAAATGGTCTAAGATAAAGGATTTGGCATGAGTGTTAAAATGATGTGTGAAGCTCATAAACTTTTAAAGCATGTTCAGTGTTACCTCTTAGCATAAATAGTCTTTGGAAATACTGCTTAGGCTATATACAGTCCATTTGAACTAGATTAAAAACAGAACTTCAGCGTCTATCAAACCTAAAAACTATGTCTTGTAGAGTTAAAGAAATAGTTTATTAAAACAATTGGGTTAATAATAACAGATGTTTTTTGTTTTTGGTTGAACTATTGCTTACTAAATGGACCTGAAGCAGGATATGTGGATAAAGTGAAGAAAGTTCTCCAGGGCTGAGTCATTGCCCCTCCACCCCCAGCTCTGTCTCTCTCACCATCCCGTGTGAGACGTGTGAGGAGAGGAGCAGCAGAGTGACTGGACAAAGTCATAAACTTCTCTAAAAAGGATTCACATGTCACTTTGAGTTTGAGTGGTCGAGTTCAGCCGGGGGATATAGAGAGGCTGGATATGCGTCACAGTCCCTTCACGTTTTCATTTTTCTTTACAGCCTGGTTATTTTAGAGGGCTGCATGAATTGCTTAACTGTCAAACCCTATTTGACAGAAATACAAAAATTATTGCTGATCCTTTTAAAAGGACGTTAGGACTAGTACTGTAATCAATACCAGTGTTGGGCAATGCTCTTTTAAAAGTAAAAGCAATTTACTCTTACTTTACTTGCTGTTCTGTTCACTGTTCACACTAAGAATTAAAATTCTTACCAACTATATTAGCATGTACACCAGAAGAGGATAATGTTCTTTTTATTCTAAGTGTGCTCTGCAGATATACTATACTATCCTACTGGATAAATACTGGATTTATTTGTTTAATAATTTTGAAAGGACCTACAAACTTGGAACTGAGCTTGCGACAGAGATGATGGAGACGGATGTCTCGGGTGGATAGCCAGACCCATTGTCCTGGAACATCTGCAGGCTGAGGTCGTCAACGTTGATTGGCTTGTTGCTCTTGATGTCTTACGGCTTGTTGAAGTGGTACATGAGCCTGATCCCATACCTCCTCACTGTGCTGGAGCCAGTCATTGGCTGCTGGAAGTTCCATAGGTTCACCAGACCATTGGAATAATGGGGGTTGAAAGCCTAGGACACATCTGAAGGGGGTTAAGCCAGTGGCAGGTTTGACTAAAGAATTTTGTGCATACTCGGTCCAGAATAGATAATGGCTCCACTCCGTGGGTTGACTTTGGCAGTATGAATGTAGGAATCATATTACCTCCTGGTTGAGTCGTTCAGATTGACTGTTGGATTGAGGATGTTAGCCGGAGGTTAAGTTGATGTTGATATTCAGTTGCTCAAAGAAGGCTTTCCACAGACGTGAGGTGAATTGAGGGCCTCAATCAGATACTATAATCCTCCGGGAATCCGTAGAACCTGAAAACTTGCATAACACCTCAGCGGTTTCAAATGCAGTGGCAACTTTGTTAAAGGGACCAGATGACAGGCTTTGGGAAATCAATTAACAATAGTTCAAATAGTGGTATTACCTCCTGAGTAGAGAAGATCTGTGATGAAGTCTAACGCCATATGGGACCAGGGTCGTTGTGGTATGGGGAGAGGATGTAGGAGGCCAGCTGGATTCTGTCATAATGACTTGGATGTTTGACAGATCTGGCAGTGATGAATGAATTGAATGATATCTTGTGATAAGTTTGGCCAACAATATCATTGCTTGACTAGTTGTTGAGCGGCTGTGATTCAGGGATGTCCAGAGCTGGGTGTCAAATGGATCTGTGTGAGTAGTGTTTGTCGAAGACACTCAGGGACATAGATGTGGTCAACCGGCCAGTCGAGTGGAGGAGGATGATTCTGGTTGTGTGATCTCAGTAGAAATACCCCAATGTACAGGGGCTAATAACACTTTATCAGGGATGGTTTCAAGGGTGTCGCGCTGGTGACCCTTCTCATCTTGACGACACAGAGGATCGGCTTTCGTGTTCTTTGAGCCGGGGCGATATGTGACTTACCCATGCATGTTTGGCTGAGCGTAGATATTATAATAGATATTATAGACAGTTAAAATAGTAAATGAATGCTTTGCCCCCTCCAACCAGTGTTTCCACTAATCAGTACTGATAACATAACCCAGTAAGGAGGTGCGGGTCTGATGAAACTCACATTTCTCGGCTTTGGCATACAAGTGGTGAAGGAAAACTATTTCTTGAGTAACTCAATTACCAAAAATCATAGAGGCAAAATCCTCTACCTCAAAGCCTCTATTAATAGAAGGCATATCAAGACTTAGGCATATCAAGACTTCGAGACTAGCTTTGTGAGAACCTTATTTAAATATTGTGGATAATGATAGTATGGGCATGGTGATTGAATCCAGGTGCATGTTCAGTCCCAGGTCTGTGGCATGATGGGAATTTGAGTCCAATCACCAGTTAGTACTCCGGTGAGATCTCCCTCTGATGATCCTGAGGAAGTGTCAGTGAATCCTCTAAAATGACAACTTTTATTTGAATATATTTTAGAATATAATTGATTCCTGTGAGGGCCAATCTAATTTTCAGCAGCTATTACTAAACATTTCTTATTAATGTTAATGTTAAAAGCATTTGTGCTGCTTAATATTTTTTGTTTAACCTTTTTTAACATTTTAGATTAATGAAAAGTTCATAAAGAGCAGAGTTTACATAATACTCTTTTGCATAATATGCTTTCAGTTGGAATTTTAGTAATGTAATGAATACCTGTTTCAAAAAACAATTTCCTCCTACATCTCCAGGCAACTGTTTAAACAGCTTTTTAAGTAGACATTAAATTAAAACCATAAATCAGTCATAACCCTTGTATGTTGTGTCCATTTATCAGTGGTATTCAGCTTTTTCTTGAGTGGAAAGGTTACACATGTGGCAGTACTGGCAAGCCGGTACTAAAAATAACAGGACAATATATCTGTAAGTGAATCTCAATGTTTTTTAAGCGAGCAGGTCTTTGGCGACATCAGCTGGAGTGCGTGAGTGCGAGTATGAAGCTGCAGCTCTCAATGAATTCCAGCAGAGACATGCTGGACTCAGACAGCCTGTGTCTACGTGGCAAAGCTTGATGAGAGTTTAAGTTCTACTTGGCAGACGTGAAGCATACAACATTGAGAATTACGACAAAAGTGGTGGGAGGAGGGAAGGGTGAGAGTTTTTTTTCCTCAGAAAATGACCTGCAAAATTAGGTTTCATAATCAGACCTGCTGGGAAAACACCCCTGCTCTTGTTTATATCATTTCTTTGTAGTTTATTTGGTTTAGATAACTGCGAAAGCGAGTTTTTTTTTTTTTAATTATTATGCATATATATTGGCAAAAGTTGACCTTGATTTAGTCTTTGACCTTCAAGGTCTTTTTTGACTTTATTAGAATTTATGTCAGAACATGCTAACATGCTACAAGGAATACTAACAATGAAATTTATTGTACTTTTTTGACGTGTGCTAGCATCTAGCATTTATATGACACTGGATGCTATGGAAGCACTCTTTCTAGAAAGCTCTTATTCTGTTCACTTACACAGTCATAAAATGACTTCCTGTTACTGTAACCTGAGAAAGAGGGCTAGCCTTTGCAATACTGAATCATCAATACTTTGTTCTTTCTCTTCAAGCATGGCATTTTGTTCACTGACGTATCAGAATAATGCTGGTGAAGCCAGAGTTTTTCTCCCCTCTTTGGACTTTTGCTGACTGTTTATCCAATGGTGGATATGCTAATTATTAAAAGTTTAAATACCAGTTGCAGATTTAATCAGAGATGCAACTATTGTGTGGTTTTTGGCTAATAGCAATATGCTGGTATTTATTTCCATGGTTTAATTTTTAACAATAGAAATCTGGCATTAAAATTATGTAATATTTTGACTATTTGAAATAATACCACATCAAAGTTAAAAAATTCTACTATTTATTCTGCAAATTACATCATTGTATGAATATCCTTTTATAGAATAAAAACAAAATTGTCCTCCAAAAGCAAGTTAATATGTTTTTATGGTAATTTGGGGAAAATTCTTATATAAAATTATATATATATATATTGTGGCGGGAACCGATCAGCGTCGCCCTGGCAACCAGGATCACCAGCTGGAACTCATCTGCCCGGGCCAATCGTTCACGGCAGGACGAGTATAAAAGCGACACGCAAACAAGGAAGTTTGAGCAATGTCTCCATACTGATTTTGGATGAGTGACTTACCTTTACTCTTTTGCAGACGAGACGTCCGTGAACGAGACGCCCTGGCCATGGAGGATCACAGGAGCACCATTCACCGTCACCTGGAAAGAAAGGAAAAGGACTGCACTTACTTTGGAGCACCGTCACCAGCACCAACTTGTTTCACTTACCAGATTTGTAAATAAATCCACCCTTCAGGGGTTTGTGTTCAACCGCAACCTACTGTCTTGTCTTGTTCTCTAGCGCCACGGTTCACACTGGTGGAGAATGCGGGCAATTACACCGGCCTAGAGACAGACAAACAATCACTCACATCTGAACACAACCTCACAAAAAAATCCTCCATCACTCAAAACTGTTTTTTCTCTCTCTTCCATCTCACAGGCGAGCGCTTCTCTCCCCTTTAACAACATGGAGGACTTCCTGAAGCGACTAACCGAGATTAGCGTCCGCCAACAACAGTATTACAAGATATTGGCAGAGAGACAAGAACGTCTAGAAGAACGCCTGGCCGTAATGCGCTTCGCCGCCGCTCAAACCACACCTCTCCCTGATCCACGAGCCGCCGCCGCCCGCCTGATTCCCAAACTCACCGCCGACAATGACGTCGAAACATTCCTATGGATGTTTGAAACCACAGTGTCTGTTGAAGGCTGGCCACGGGATACATGGGCAACAGCGCTGGCACTGTTATTGTCCGGAGAGGCACAGCGGGCTTATTTTTTGCTTCCACTTGCTCACATGCACAACTACGATCGACTGAAGACAGAGATTCTTTCCCGGTTGGGGCTATCATCAGCCACAGCCGCCCAAATGTTCCATGACTAGGAGTTCAAGTTACGAGTGTCAGCCCGTGCCCAAGCCGCTGAACTTCTCCGCCTGGCCAAACACTGGCTGCTAGAAGGTCGCCCGGACGAATGTCAGATCGTCGAGAGAGTGGTGGTGGATAAAATGTTGCGGGCCCTTCCCCGATCCATGAGACAGGCGGCCGGCTGGCATGAGAGGACCTCTCACGGTCGGGGAGCTGGTGGAGGCCATTGAGTTGGCGGACGCAGTGTTTCACCGGGATCAAGGGGAGAGAGCGCCGTCATATCCCCGGAGGATGGTCCAGGAGCGACACTCGCCGGAGGGCACCCAGCGAGCAGTACAGCGGCCATTGACTCCCCGGGATGAGCCGATGTCCACGGATCCACCCACGCCTGCGACAAAGAAGTGGATGGCAGGCTGCGCGGTCCATCGTGAGGTACCCCGAAGGATGCCTTGAGTGGCTGTGATGGTGCAAGGAAAAGTGTACCAGACTGTGCTGGACTCCGGAAGCAGCATCACTCTGGTGAGAAAGGACGTGTAAGGACCCCGGCCGTCGATGAAAATCACCTTACCCATAGTCTGTGTACATGGCGACAACCAACAGGTGCCAACTTGCTTTGTCATTATAAGAAAAGACAACACGGAAAGTCAAGAAGAAGTTGGGAGTGGTCAAAGACGTACCGGTAGAAGTTCTTCTGGGACGCGACTGGCCGGGGTTCGAAGAGGCTTTAACTTACGCCACGCAGCCTGCGCTACCTCCGCGCCGCCATCCCGGGGAGTGAGACCAGCCCTGGCTACAATGGACAGCGGGAGAGATGGTGAGCCCCCCTCTCGTGATACTATGATGTCTACCTTGATGTGTTCCAGCAGGTCACAGGAGGGGGGGCGTTTGGGCTGGCTCAACGGGAGGACGATTGGCTCAAGCATTGCTGGCAACAAGTACGGGTCTTGGAAGACCAAGAGATACAGCCAGGCCCTCACCCTCTCCCGTACTTCATCGTTCGCAATGGCCTTCTGTACTGCGTCGCCCAGAGGAGGGGGGAGGAAAAACAGCTCTTAGTGGTGCCACGGACCAAAACGGAGACCATTTTAGAGTTGGCCCATGCTCATCCTATGGCTGGACATCTGGGGGCGGCCAACACAGCGCAGCGCATCCGAGACCTGTTTCACTGGCCCGGCCTGGAGGCCGAGGTGAAACGGTTCTGTGCCTCCTGCCCCAGGTGCCAACTCACGACGCCGAATGCATGAACCTCCCCCCAGCCCTCTGATTCCTCTGCCTATCATCGGGGTGCCCTTTGAGCGGATCGGTATGGATCTCGTGGCCAAAGTCCAGCCGCTGCCAAAGTCCAGCCGGGGTCATGAGCGCATCCTGGTGATTGTCGACTACGCGACTCTGTACCCAGAAGCCGACTCCTCGACATCGCCAGAGAAGCCTGGGAACAGCAGCCGGCACCTCACCGCACAGTCGTAGAACACGTTCGCGCCATGAGGGAGAAGATAGGCGTGTCATGCCATTAGTCCGGGAACACCTGGTCCAAGCCCAGCAGCGTCATTACAACCGGGCGGCCCAACCACGGGAGTTCAACCCAGGCGATCGAGTAATGGTCCTGGTCCCCAATACCGCATGCAAGTTCCTGGCGCAATGGCAGGGGCCATACACAGTAGAGGAAAGGATAGGCTCAGTCAATTACCGTGTGCGACAACCAGGCCGAAGACATGCCACCCAGATCTATCACATAAACCTGTTGAAGCGATGGATAGGGGACCGGGCCAAAAGGATATTGGCAGGTTCCTCTGTCTGACTCCACCAAGCCGAAAACTGCCTTTTCAACGCCCTCAGGACACTGGGAGTACCGGGTCCTTCCCTTCGGCCTTCACGGAGCACCAGCAACGTTCCAGCGGCTCATGGACATTGTTCTCCGGCCTCACTAGGAGTATGAGGCGGCTTACATCGACGATGTAGTTATCCACTCGGATGCATGGCAAGAACACCTGGAACGGCTGCGGAGGTTGCTGTCTGAGCTCAGGAAGGCTGGACTCACTGCCAACCCCCGCAAATGCCACCTCCCCCAATCTGAAGTGAAGTACCTGGGATTCACCATAGGGAGAGGACTCGTCCGACCACAAGAAAAGAAAGTCCTGGGGGCGGTGTGGCGGGAACCGATCAGCGTCGCCCTGGCAACAAAGGATCGCCAGCTGGAACTCATCTGCCCGGGCCAATCGTTCACGGCGAGTATAAAAGCGACACACAAACAAGGAAGTTTGAGCAATGTCTCCAAACTCTTTTGCAGACGAGACACCGTGAACGAGACGCCCGGGCCATCGAGGATCACAGGAGCACCATTCACCATCACCTGGAAAGAAAGGAAAAGGACTGCACTCACTTTGGAGCACCGTCACCAGCACCAACTTGTTTCACTTACCAGATTTGTAAATAAATCCACCCTTCAGGGGTTTGCGTTCACCGCAACCTACTGTCTTGTCTTGTTCTCTAGCGCCATGGTTCACTATATAGATAGATAGATAGATAGAGTATTTAATAAAAATCTTTTCCAGCCATCATTATTCTACAAATGTGCAAATCCTCATAGTGAAAACAGTACATTTCATAACAGTTATAATTGGACATGACTTCACATATGGATATGGGAAAATATGAGCCTGATTTTCTTTCCTGGTTTGTTACTGCATTTGAAAAGAGTGTCGTTTCTGCACTTTTGTCATTTTCTCTTCACCTCAGTCACCCTGACATTTCAGCCCACACATATCACACCACGGCATACCGAATGTGCCATAATGCCTCCAGCTAGCCATCAGAGATCGTATAGATTTATGCGTGTGGGTATATGTGTGTGTTCATGGCTGTAGAAAATGTTTGACTGCATGTGTTTTTAATTTAACGTTTTTCCCATCCCTGAAACAACAACATTCTGGTTGTTCCATTGACTAATAGCTGTTGGCCTGGTCTGGCGTTAAGGAGGAGCGTTCAGCTTCCTCCTGTGCTGCAAATATCTCTATTTGTGCTGGGCCACCATTGCAGCAGTGCACGTAGAGAGAGTGTCTTTACTGAAGGACGCCTGCGGCATTTTGTCTGGAGAGCTAATGAAGACTAAGCTTTCCTTGTCTTGGAATTCTGGCTCTCTGAGATGAGCTAACTCAACAATGCTGTGTTAACTCATGATGAAGACAATGTAAACCAATTGATAACAGGGATCACTTGGATCTTGTTTTAAGATTGATGGCCAAGGTAAAGATGTGATTAAGATATCCTAAGAGATCCTAATATCCTAAGGTCAAAACATCTGCTTGCTGAGATCTTCATTTGATTTAGGTTCACATTTGTAGTGTTTATTTTACGTTGACTCTCTTCACATGTTTTGGATACTGGTGTCAACCTACAGCTTAGAGTGATCAACTAAAAAATGCCTAAAATCACCTAAAACCATGGTAGTCCAACAGCTAAACAGCACTTACTGTAACAAACCAGCTGAAACCAACCTAGAAACTGGTGGTGTCTAAAGTCTAAAGTGGCATTCATCCAGTAGAGTAAAGTCATTCAGATGTGGTTCACTAATTGAGTTCAGTGTTTACCTTGAGTAGGGTGAATTCAGATAAGTTGAGGTACTTTTTGCCATTGAGATGACTGTGGAAAAATGGGATAATTTTCCTTAAATAACTCAAAATGACTCACCCGATGGGAAATCTGCTGACTTTAAGATACAGAAACATTTACTATTGTTGACAGAATTTTATATCAAACATCACACATTGCACACGGTTGATAATGGGCAATGTCCTCAAAATTTCCTTTTAACTTTGAAATGTGAAATCAGATCATATAAGTTCAAACATATTTGACCATTTAATTTATAGAAATAAATAACATTAAGATACAAAAAGACATGGTTTGTAGAAAGAGAAGATTTTTACTTACTGTCACCGGGAGAAGAATAAATACAACTGAAGTCATGTAATTCAGGGTGTCACTAAAATTCATAACCCCCAGTTTTACACACAAGGGTTAAGTCTAGTCCTAGACTAAAAAGTTAATCTGAGGTGTTTCAACTGAAAGAAACTTGAACTGAATGATTTAAACCTTTTCAGTGCCTTTGTTTTCTCTTAAGACACACACCAATTAGATAAACATATTTGACTTTATTACTGTTTTAGTCTGATTGGAAATAATATATTTTTTTCTGTGATAACTTTAGTTTTGCATTTCTCTTCAGAAATCTCTTCTCTTTACTGTAAACATAATAAAGAAAGTACATTCATTTATTTTTAGTCTGTCCCTGACAAAGACAATAGGTCTTATAAGTGATTCATGACTAGTCAACACAGAACCAACACACTGAATAGTGGCAGAGCTAATGGTTGGTGCAACTCCTGCATCAAGTGTTTCTGTGTATAGGAGTGTCTGTGTGTGGGCTCATATTCCTCCATGCTGAGTCACTCCTTCATTGAGGATACTCTTGCTTGTCTAGGCAGATGGACCTTCATTCATCAACCAACATAGTTTTTCAATCAGTGAGGTTGCAATAGTGGAACAAGATGTTGCATTCATAGCCAACCAAAATGTGTGCTGCATTCATAACCCGGTCTTTATTTTATCCACATGAGACATGTTTCAGGTTTGACATCAGTGTGACATTGTGTGTCTTCATTTAATGCAATTTGGAGTTTAAGGACTTTTCCTGTTTGTTTTACACTTGATTTGTTATACACTTGTCTTGTATCTTACAGTTTCGTGTGTTCTGACTTGGCAGGGCTTTTTTTCTTATTATTTTTCCAGTCAAATCTGCCAGCATTGATTTAAAAGCCAAGCTGTGTGTTTGTTTATTTTTGCAATAATTGTGTCTAATTTGATTCAAAATTAACTTTACCATCAGGAATCTAAAAACTAGACAGTGTTTCAAAAGTATATTTATTCAATAACAACAACAACAAAAAACACGTCGAAAGAGACAAGCCAAGCTTCCACTGCCATATTCAAAAAGGATTTCTCCAGTTGTTAACAGATCCAAATGACTTTGATTTCATTTTCAAAGCAAAGGTTCTACTTGAAAGCTTCTAAAAGATTCAGTTTGCATTTTATCCTTGCAGTTTTTCGTGATGCTCCCATTCTCTGAATACAAATAACCCTTGTGAGCCTGATATGTCAGAACTGACAAGCCTAGCACTCATTGATTCGAGGAATTATGATAATTGGCAACAGTTACTGACTGCCCAACCTTCATCAATATTCTGTACATCAGCATTGCTCCATGCAGACCAGCACTGGAAACCCCATCTACAGTTGAAACGGCTACGACTTCAGGACAGGGGATAAGTAGGAGCAGTAGGTGGCCTCTCAATATGGCAACCAGAATAGAGGATGCTTGTTTGTAGCTTTCTATATATAGTCAATAGAAAAAGTAAAAGAAAAAAAAACGAAACGTTACCATTGAAATATGTTGACTGGAATTAAATTGGGGGACATTGTGGCTGTAACAATGTACAGTGTAGTAGTGATACTTTAATGTCACTTTATGGTTTTACCTTAGTCTACAAATAAAAACGTAGCGGACTAATCGGTACATTTGGATGAACCATCTGAACAAACGATTCACTAAAGCAGACTATGTTGGATGAACCGATTTACTAGAATGAACCCAACTTTCCAAAGCTACAGATAAAATTGAGAATTTTGGGTGAGTGCTTATTGCTTCAACAAATAAACATATAATTTGATAAAGTAACTCCTTACCACAGACTACAGTATAAACACTTTGAAAATTATGAAAGCTGCTGCTGCAATGCTGGAAAATGTATTTAAGTTAGTAGTATCACTGTTTTTTAGCTACACTAGGTACTCCTTATGCCAGTGCTGATTCTCCTTTAAAAATCATTTTTATTCTAAACCAGTACTTAACCTTTTCCATGACTCTGGCCTTTTGTGTTGATGTCCTATTAATTGCCTCTATCCTTGGTGTCTTTCCAGCACTGGACACACATTCACAGGTCAGCCTAACATGCTAGTTCTTGTTTTCCACGCTGAAAGCCCCAGTATCATTGACAAGGACCAGCTTTGGTTTTCCAATAGTTTATTTCTAGTGTAATGTGCTTCTAAATACACACTGTGATGAACGGAAAGAGCAAAACAGATGTCAGTTGCACAAACATGACCCATTTCATATAAATTTGTCAAACTAATTAACATTGCTATACAGTAAATGTTAGTTTTTAGTGAATTTGTCTAGGATTTTTTATATTTGTTTGTTCTACTGATTTTCTTTTGCTTTTGCAGCATTTTCCCTTATAAATGACTATTGATGTTGGTAGTATAAAGGAAACTTTACTGATTTTTATGGTGTGTGTGTTTGACTTCCCATTTCATTCTGTCTGCCTGTACTTGTTTAGAAACTAGCCAGACGTTTATGAAATTCTATTTCATTCAAGTTTATGAGAATATGTACACTGCTTTGCCTCTTCAAAACTAGGAGCATTCATCAAGATCCCTCCATTCTAAACCACACAGACCCTATTTACATATTACAAGTGCTATACTTTAAAAATGTAAAGGAACTGAAGAAAAGCATTTGAATTACACTTACAGTGCACACAGTCTAATTAGACTGCACATTAACAATGTATTAAGTATTGATCTGGAAATCCTGAATCGCTGATCCTGGGGAAAAGGGTTGTTTCTTGTATCTATTTAATTTATTTTATTCTAAAAAGGTTGGATATGTTTATCAAGGCTGCTTTTCTTATTAATTTAGTCTCCTTTAAAAGTTCTTGAATAAAACTAACCAGCTTCCAGGTGAATTACATCAGTGAACCATTTGATTTGAAGAGAACTAGAAATTAAAGAGGAAAAGGTTCAATATTAGATGATTAGTTGTCAAGATGAGACACAGATCTGCTCATGCTAAGATGGTTTGCAAATAATGCAGTGGAGTCTGAAACAACAGTCCAATATACAAAATTTAGTGACTGAATATAGAATAAAATACAGTATATTTGATTTTTTTTTACTAAATATTTAAACATACACAAGTTTTGTGAGAGTTTCAGGAAAATCAGTTATGTCATTTACAGTGCTTGATAGGAGTGGGTTGTCACTTGTGTGCTCTTTTGCTGGAATTCTGGTTTCCATAGTAACAACCACTTCTCTGATTGGTGAATCGCCCTTCAGGATTAACTCATTACTTCTGAATAAATTAAGAAATTAAATCAGAACATCAAATGGCATATAAAAATTTGTAATCATAAGGTTTATCACCTTGGGAAGAAACATCAAATTTCTCTCAGAACACGCAGACAAAAGTCAGCAAGCTCATTGCAGTGATTTACAAATATTTGGGACACAATACCAAGTTCCATGTAAATACCATGGTAAATAAATATGGTTATTGTGTATTTTAAAATGGGCAGTGAATTGCAAGATGTCACTGAATTGGTACAGTAACAGTTTCTGCCTGTCATCCGTTTTAGTTCTCTCTCACCTCACACTGTCCCTCGCTCAAGTGGTTTTGGCACAGGCAGAGCCTGAGAGACATGCCTCAGTGGCACCCAGTCTGAACATGAAAGCTTTTGGAGTTGAGAGAGTGTTTGTGCTGTGTATTAGGTGACAAGAGAGAGAGAATCTGCTGGATGAAATGAGAAACATACTGCCACTGTTTTTGTTTAGCATTGTACAGCGATTTTCATATTAAGTTACAGACTGAAAAATGATCTTAATCTACAGTATGAACACTTTAATGGACAAATAAGTTTCAATGTCTTATTTAAATGTGCCACCTTTATGATGTTACGTTTAAATGAGTCATATACCTTTTTATTATGATTATTTATATTTATATATGATTTTTATATTATGATTTATTATTGTCACAAAGGATAGGCAAGAAGGCATTCGGATTCAAGTGCATGTTGTTTTATTAAAGAACGAGGTCTCACAAGCAGGGTCAATCCGCAGCAGACAGGAATTATGGAGATACAGCAAGAGAATGGTCAGAGTTCAGGCGTCAGTCGGTACAGAGAAAACACAATCAAAAGTGCAAAACAAAGGCGGTGGTCAAAAAACAGGCGAGGTCGGTAAACAACAGATCTGAACACAGAGGAAAACACGAAGTGGCAAAATGACAGGTTGACAGTGCTCTGGTGGTCGGTGTACCACCACTGGCTCTGGTGCTTCAGGCAATACCCAAATTGGGTCACCAACCGGTTTGGGCAGATCCGGCCAACATGGGTCCGCATCACAGACCGGGTCTGGCGGATCTGGCCACACAGGATCTGGATCACAGACAGGGTCTGGTGGATCCGGCCACTCGTAACCCAACTCACAAACCAACGTGACTGGACACAGCTCCTCGTACCGTGTTACGGGGTTGAGACAATCAATAAGCTCTCCTAATGTCCACTCTGGATCGTCATCAGGCAGAGAACAGTAATTCAATGTCCAAACCTGACAGAAAGCAGTCCTTGATCTGCTCCTCAGTCACTCTCACGCGGTGGCTGAGAGCAACGAACTCCGCGACATAGTCCTCTATCCGGCATCCGCGTTGAAACAGCGAATCTAGACGGGAGGGAGGAACCGGCAAATAGTCCTGCCAGCGAGGCAAAGCAAAGTAACGGGTCTCGCGCTGAAAACAACTGCTGAATCCTTGTTGACGGTCCATTCTGTAACAAAGGATAGGCAAGAAGGCGTTCGGATTCACGTCCATGTTGTTTTATTAAAGAACGAGGTCTCACAAGCAGGGTCGATCGGCAGCAGACAGGAATAGTGGAGATACAACAAGAGAATGGTCAGAGTTCAGGCGTTGGTCGGTACACAGAAAACACAATCAAAAGGGGCAAAACAAAGGCGGTGGTCAAAAAACAGGCGAGGTCGGTAAACAACAGATCTGAACACAGAGGAAAACACAAAGTGGCAAAATGACATGTTGACAGTGCTAATGGACCGTGACAGACAAACAAACATATATATATATATATATATATATATACAGGTGGTACTGATTGAATCATTGAACCTAATTCAGAACAGCTGTGAAGGAGAGGTGAAGGAGTCCAGGAATGAAAACAGACACAAAACACATTACGTAGAAAAGCTGGAGTGCCAAACCCAGTCTTAGCTGGCAGCTCCAGCTGGGTGTGACAATTATGAACTCTTTAAATTCTAAAAAAAGAATATTTTGTTTTGCAGGTTCGCCTCTGGGTCTTCAGGCTGCACTGGAGTATTTACCCCACCATGTTAAGAAGAAAATAAAGAGCAACATGCGAACACGCAGGGAGACGTATGAAGATGAGATCTTTAACATTGAGGTTCTCTTGGGTGTGGACTGCTCTGTGGTGATGTTTCATGGCAGAGAGCACATCCAGAAGTACCTCCTGACCCTCATGAACATTGTAAGTTTCGCAAATCCCATTAGAAATCACTGAATGACTGAAGTGGTGGCTAATACTTACAGTACTGAGTTGACCTTTAGGGCATATTATCATTTGTAATGCACAAATAGTTTTTTTGCTCAATAGTATCAATACTAATACTAATTAGAAAAAAAAACATAGGTTTGTTATTGGCTTCTATATGGTTCCATAAAGAACATTTAGCATCAATCAAGGTTTGCATTGATGATTATTATCATTTTCTTCACTTTAATGTAAAGATTCCAAAATAAGGTTTTTGTATCAATGCAATATAAAGACCGTTCCCAAAGCACTTGCTGAACAGTTCTTAAAATAACTATTTTCTTCTCAGTGTAAGCAACATTTTAATAATTTCCATTTATTAATAAACCTCATATACAATGTAAAGATTGTATGTACTGTATATTAAAGGTTTTTCATGAAACATTGCAAGTTAAGAATCCATTACGTTAACATTTTTGAGAAATTGTACAGCTACAATCATCTACCACACCACCACCTTTTGTAAGCTTTATTTTTAAGAGTTTTGGGAAAGTGCCCTTTATGTTACTTTGTATAAAACAAGCTAGCTTAATGGCATTTTGTAAGTTAGGCCTCAGCTACATGACCAGTAATTTAACCTCAGGAACCTATTGGTTCTCCTTCTTCAAACAGCTCTATCATTATTTACAATCATGATTTTATCATACAAATACTAACATGAATTACTTTATATTTATACAAAGAATTTGGCATTACTGTATACATTAAGGCTTGATGGTTGAATGTTGATGCAAACCTCCATCCATCTCCCTGAAAAGTGCTCTGGGTCAAGAAATTACATCCACGTCCCTGACAAGGTTTCCTACATGGAAAGATTGATGTATTTGAAATCCTCGACAAGACCAGACTTGCAATGAACTTGCTGTCGAACCTTCACAAAAAACATTTTCTGACTTTCCCACATTTTCATTTTGATTAATTTTTTGCCTTAAATTTCACGTAAAACAGACTGAATTGCTTGACTGATGTCCCATAGACCATCCCATAAGACACTTTAACTTACTTTTAATGCATTGCTGTGGCGGTAACAAACCTCCCAATTACCTTCAAATCCCTATTCAATTAGACATGTTTTGTTTAGGTAGCTACAGTAACTATAAACATACTAACTTCATTAAAGTGTACTCTAGTGTCGGTTTTAGTGTCCCTTGTGGCAGTAATGTTCATATTTGCATTCCGTTATGAACTGCAGTCATTCTGTTGCTAAGCAGAAGACAAGCTCCGGTAGAAGACCTTGCTGCATTATTAATTTATTCCTAATGATCTTCTGGCGCTTTGGCCTCTTACTTGTCAATTAGCTACCTGCCAGCTACAAGCAGAGATTTAGACTAATAAAATACTGACAGGGTCCTGGAGAGGGCCAGAGACAGCCAGTGCTAATGAGAGACTCGCTGCTAAGGTGATTAGTACCTTGTGTGTGTGGGAGCGAAGAGAATAAAAACAAGAGAGTATGTGCTGATAATAGTCATTTATGTGCAAGGTTACAGAACTGTCATTACTGAGTGCCTGAGTAGATACATGGTTTCTGGTAGGAACAGGGTTACCTGGCACTGTTTCTTAGAGATGTGCTTAGAGATTTCTTAGAGATGTTTTATGCTTAGCAACAATGATAACAAAAGGTTACTTTAACAACAGGGATACGTATCATTATATTTATAAATATGTTGTTTTGATCATTTTAATGTAATATAAAACTAAACATTGAATATAATATCAAATACATTAAAACTTACGATTTGGTTAATGTACTGACATAACAACCTAAACCTAACATAAACCTAACAACTACCTTACTAACTATTGATAACCAGCATATTTTATATGCAAAATTCAAAGTTAATAGTTAGTTATTAGTGAGAACTGGACCGTGAACTAAAGTGTGATCATTTCGTTTTATTGACAAAACAAGTGGTATTATGAGGAATAGGCATCTATTTGTATCTATTTGTATTCTGGGGAGGGTTTGACTGTTGTAGGGTAAACAATAGCTAGAATTTCTCTTTTTTGCTAAATGTCTGCTCTCCACAATCAGACTCTTTAAGCAGCCTCTAGTCGAGCTGTCATCCATCTGTCACTATCTTTGCGTACAAGTGTGTGTGTGGTACAGTGTTTCTTTTTTTTCTTGACTCTCTGGTCATCTAGTCGAAGCCTCAGCACCTTCCCAGGTTGCCCCAGGGTATTGTGTAAGTGAGTGGAGAGACGTCAAAAGTCAGCATGATACAGTGATCAAATATGTAATGTTATGAAGGGATGCAGATATGCTTGTCATGCTGGCTTTATTTATTTAAACTCTCCACCTTCCCAGCTCCACCTGCCTAGATTTTCTAGTGAATTTATGTATGACTGTTTGTGCAGCAGCATATCTTATATGCCCACAGCAGCATGTCTATGTATTTCTTTGCAGTAGCAAATCCACACTTCAAATTCAGTACCAGCATGTGTAACAGTTATTGTCCTCCATAGTCTTGTGTAGCCAGATCTTTAAACTGATGGTGTAATGTGTAAGTCTCTGAACTTTTACAAATATTTTTTACCACATTTAGTTTTTACCACAAATAAAACTAAAAAGCATGGTTACTATAGTTAAGCTTAAGGTTAAGGTTTTGCTACTCTGCCTATAATTTATACATGGTATTTGTATGGTTATCTAAATGATGACTCAGCCCTTATGAAAAAATAACCATGCTTTTATAATAGTAAGTGCAGTAACCAGTTTTTATTTAGTTTTATTTGATTGTTTTTGGCGTAATGTATAACCACAATTAAATACTACAAATACTATGGTTAAACTATGGCTAGTACAGCAAAACCATGGTTATTTTGTGGTTTCCAATGGTTTGGAGCCATGTTTTTTGGGGATTTTATTTGTACTGTAGTAAAACCATAGATATTTGTAAGGTTCAGGGTTCCTTCTCAAGGTGACTGTAAGGGTAAGTGCTGTGCATTTTTCAGCTCACAGGCAGTAAACTATGCTTTTTCCTGTTAAACTCTCTAACTTCTCAAATCGCCTCTGGCACATCCATTCGTCACATCCAGGCTGTCTGTAGTAAGGCTATGTTTGTGTTACATTTCTACCTGTTTATCCTTATGCTTTTCTTATGAATTGTTCCACAGGTGAATGAGATTTATCAGGACAGCTCCCTCGGTGCCCATATTAATGTTGTCCTGGTTAGAATCATGATGCTCTGCTCCTCCAAGGTAAGAAGGCATCAGCCATTTTCCTTCCTTCCACTTTGTTGGATGACTGTGGTTTTATCAACAGCACTTCAAAGTACGAAAATATCTTATTTATGAATAAATATCTAGTGTACATGGCTCCAGTAGCTGTCCAACAAAGATTTATTGAAGTATAATTCTGGTATCACAATTCAAGGAAAAGTTTGACCACTGTAGCCCAGGTAGATTTTAAGTTGGGTGCAATTAACTTTAAATCTTTAAATAAATAAAAAAGTGTGCTGTTGGTTAGAAATGTATATATGTTAATATATTATAGCATTAATAGATTTGGCTTAAGCATCCTAATACTCAAATTTTCACATTTCTGAAACTAAATTGTTTCAGTTGACAGTGTCCGGTATTAACCTTTGATTTGTGTTGGTATGGTCAGTCCATGGGTTTGATTGAGCTGGGGAATGCTTCCCAGAGTCTGGAGAATGTCTGCCGCTGGGCCTTTCTGCAGCAAAAAGAGGATAAGAATGATGCAGAATACCACGATCATGCCATTTTCCTCACCAGACAAGAATTTGGGCCCACTGGCATGCAAGGTAATACTTTTGAATTCTATGAACATACATTTAAATATGACATCTATAATACATTCAAAAATTGCAGATACGCAGACTAATTAAATGTCATGTTATAGGGAGAATGTACTGTTGTCACAAACCGCTCCTCTGTGGCCCTCTCCAACCAGCAGCAGCGGGAACCATCGCCAGAGTACTAACGTTCCTAC
>JAUYWG010000022.1:4975020-4985834 GCA_034779775.1 Enteromius afrohamiltoni | reverse complement strand
GGCAGGGGAATAAGAGGACTGGGGGGAGGTTTCTTCGGCGAGGTGAGCTGGCAGGTAGGACACGCCGCGCAGAACCTTTTGACCTCTGCCTCGAGGCCCGGCCAGTGGAAGTGGTCTCTGACGCGCTGGGTGGTGTTGTCGGCTCCCAGGTGTCCCGCCATCGGATGGGAATGGGCCAGCTCCAAAACGGTTTCCGTCTTGCTACGGGGCACTACTAGGAGCCGTTTCTGGACGACAAAGTGCGGGAGAGGGTGAGGGGCCGGAAGCACTTCCTTTCCGGCTCTCACTTGCTTCCAGCAATGTTTCAATCTTTCATCCTCCCTCTGTGCGGCTCCAAAGGATCCCCCTCCCGTGACCTGCTGAAACACATCAAGAAACAGATTATCATCACGAGAGGGGGACTCACCGTCTCTCCCGCTGTCCGTGGTCATGAGAGCTGGTCTTTTTCCCCGGGATGGCCGACGACGTCTTCTACGCGGGGGCCGGCCGGGCTGCGCGGCATTGGACCATGCGTTCTCGAAACCCGGCCAGTCTCGGCCTAGCAGCACCGGAACAGGTAGGTCAGGGACGATCCCCACCTCGACGGCGTCCTTTTCCACCCCTCTTTTGATGTGGACGGTTGAAGTGGAGACGTGTTGGGTGTCTCCGTGCACACACGTTACTGGCAGTGTGTGCTCGAGCACTGGCCGGGGTCCTATTACTTCCGGTCGGACTAGCGAGATGCTGCTGCCCGAGTCCAGGACAGCCCGATACATACGGCCCTTAACTTCCACTGACACCCGGGGCGCTTCCTTGGGGACTCCCTGGTGCACGGCGCAGCCCGCCATCCACTTCTTGGTGGCAGTCGAAGGTGGGTCCGTTGGCATAGGCTCGAGGATTTCTTCACGGAGGCGGCCGTAATCGTTCACTTGATCGGCCGCCAGCGAAAAGTACGCCCGTTGTGCTTCCCCGGATAATAGTGGCACCAGTGCCCCTGCCCAGGTGTTCCGTGGCCAACCCTCTGTGGTGGCAGTAGCTTCAAACATCCGGAGGTAGGATTCTACATCGTCGTCCGCTGTTAATTTTGGCAGTAGGCGGCAGGCGGCGGCGCGGGGATCGGGAAGCGGCGTAATCTGGGCGCCAGAGGTGAAGCGTAGTTCGGCCATCCGTTCTTCCAACTTCTCCTGGCGCTCTGCCTTCACTTCTAAATACTGCTGCTGGCGAGCGGAAATCTCCGTGAGCTGGCGGAGATAGTCCTGCATGGCGGCGGGTGTTGGGGAGAGAAGCGCGCGCCTGTGAAGATGGAGAAAAAAGAAAAACAGTTACGGATGACGGAGTTGATGTGTTCATAAAGTGATGTCCTTTTCTGTTGGTCCCTAGGCCAGGTGTACTGCCCGCATTCTCCACCACTGTGAGGGTGGATTTATTGGGTGACAACAGGTGAGAAAAAGTCAATACGGTGAGTTCGGTGAAGATGGTGCTTGGCGTAATAACGGTGCTCTTTATCCCTTTTTCCTTAATCCAGGTGCGGTGTCCGAGTGCTCTCCTGTGGCTTGTGATGATGCCCGGGCTGCTCGTTCACGGCGATGCTTCTGGAGAGGAAAGAAAAGCATGTAAGTCAACACCAGTTTGTAATATGGAGTCGTTGCTCAACCAGTTCCTGGTTTGGTGCTCCTTTTATATTGGTCCCGCCGTGAACGATTGGCCCGGGCAGATGAGTTCCAGGTGCCGTTGGTTTGTTGCCAGGGCGACGCTGATCGGCGGCCGTCACAATATATATCTATATATGAATATATATTACTTTATTGTATAGATAAACAAAAACATTTTTTGAACAAAATGGTATTTCTCATGAAACCACATACAACTGAAGTGATGGTTTTAGTTAAAACAGTTTTAAATATTAGTATATTCTCAACCTGACTGAGAATGTATAGATTACTATCATGTTTGTTTTTTGTGGTTTTTGAAACCTCATCAAGCCACAAGACAACAGAAACAAATCACAACATAGCACAACATAACAAAAACAAGCGAAAATACAGCTAAATTAGCACAACATAATGAAACAGAAACAAGTAGCAACACATTGAATCTATAGCACAATACAATAGAAACAAGATTTTCATTGTGTTGTGGAGACTTTGTTGTATTGTGCACTACTGGGCTACCGTATGAGGGTGAGTAAATAATGAAAAAAAAAACTATATAGACTTTGAAAAAAACCTACACGTAAAAGGAAAACTGAAAATATAAAGATAAACATATATTCAAACAAAGATACTAAAATAACACTCTCACGACATTAAATTTGTTCAAGCAGACTGAAAAGCTTTTCATATGACCTCTGACCAGAAGTCAGATAAATGGAATGGGATAATAATGAATTTAAAAGGGCTGGTCTGTAAAATGTTCTGATTTCCAAACTGCCCCACCTTCAAAACAACCTCCTCCCTCTCGACATGTCCCTCCCTTTCACTCCCTCTCTTTTTTTCTCACACCCTGCCTTGTCAGACAAACATTTTTTAAGAGTGAACATGATGTTTGTCGCTTAAACAGGACAGTCTTGTGAAGTCTATGCTGACAGCATCATCCGATAACAGCAACAGCTCACACAGCGACCGTGGAATATACAGAACAACAGTCTACAGGTAAAGCACTTTGCGCAACAAATTTGTTACATTTTAATCTGTTTATCTAGTAGGTATACTGGCAGACACATTTACTAGGGAAATAGAAAGTCAGTTTGGCTTGAGAAAGACAGTAAACAACATTTTTTTCTATGTATTTTTGTTGAGTGTTCATTCACACACAATCTATATGCACTTGTAAACATTTGAGGCACCATGTGTGAGAAATCGACCTTGTACTTTGGTGTTGTTTGTTACATTGATGCTTACAATTTTACTGCCCTTTTCCGATGTGTGACTGCAACGTGGACATGATAAAAGGTCATTGAAGGCTCAATATACCTGCAGATGGAGCTATATATAGCTATACAAACAACTCTCTTCACTCAAGATAAGAATACCAAGATCAAAAAAGAGAGCTATAGCTCTAAAATCAGTGATTAAATTGGCTTTCTTATTTATTTTCTCATAAAAAAAGAGCAATAGGATGTCGGAAAATATCGAAAGAATGATTATACTGCTGCTTTGTTATCTCTGTTTCCCACAGAATGCTAATTAATGTATTTGTTGATCTCACTACCAGTCGATTTGGGTTTTTTTCAACTTTGGGGCTCTTTTAATCAGTGCGTCAATCTCACTCTGTTTATAAACCACAGATGGGGGGTGGTTTATCATGTCTAATTCTTATTCCTTGCACTGTCCTACCAACTTCTTCCCTTCTCCTCTTTCGTTCTCCCCACCACATCAGTAAAACACATTTTGCAAATGATTCTTTACAGCCACAGGGACGGGAATGAAGGTGCTATTTTTAGCCCTGACCACGGGAGGAGAGAAAGTGAAGCACACGAGAGAGGGCGAGCAAGCAAACAGGCAAGAGAGAAAGAGGGAGGGAGGGAGACGGGAGAAAATCATTATTTTTTTGTGTGTGTAGCAGCAGTTGGAGGCTCTGAGCTGAGGCAGGGAGCGGAGGCAGCAGCAGGGAAGAGGAGACGAGACAAGAGGAGTGGAGGAAGAAGAGACCCACAGCAACGTCAGGCAGCCGGAGAGACCCCGCTCAGGTGGGACACGATACACACCGCTGGCCTCAATAAAAACCAGAACGATGATTACATCATACTAAGCAGTCTTCATGCATCACGATATTGCAGTTTTATTTTCATTTAGATTAGGAATCTATTTTAGGTTCTTATTCATGAGGATTAAGGCCAGGGATTCTTTAGATTTCATCAATTGTCGTCAGAAACAGCCAGATGTCCGTCATAATGGGTAGTGTAAGACAGACCTGCTTTGATCTTGAAGTATATATTTTTTTTCCCTTCATGAATTGGAATACAAACATTCGAGGGCTGGGAAAATCCAAACAGGTTTAGGCAGAGAAAATTAGCTGAAAATAGGGAAGGGTGGGAATCGGTGCTGGGTTGTTTACATTGGTCTGCCACAATAAAGAGGGTTGTTCAGATGATTTGGGCATGGGATGGTGGGGGTGTAGGGAGGAGCTGTTTCATGGTGTGTGTGTGTGTGTGTGTGTGTCTGTGTATGTGCTTTCCAATTGCTATGAAATCTGAGCACAGCCTGAGATGTGATGGGAAGAGGCGTTGCCATGGAGACTGGGCTTGCATGTATTCCTGTAAACCAATGCCTCCCATTAAATACATTGATTTTTGGCATTTACTGTACAGAGCATCAATAAGGAATGATCAGGCAGGTAATAACAACTTCAAAAACAATGCTGTTTATTTATGAATGAAGCAGTAATGTGGATTGTTAATGTCAAAGCCAACAAAAGATGCGTTAGAGGTCTGTGAGTGAAAGTGTATGTGTGCTGGTGAATTTGATATGTTTGTAAGATTCTTAGTTCATGTTAATTTCAGCATTTACTAATGCATTATTAAAATGTGTATTTCTAATTAATAGACCCAAGTTTTTATGTACATAACAGTTAACAGTAGTTTTATATACTAATATTTAAAAAGATAAATACTGTTACAAATGTATTGCTCACTGTTAGCTAATAAATTAACAGTAAAGTGTAACTGAATTATGTTGTATGCTAGATGCAAATTGCAAATATATATTGTTATGGTTTCCTGAAGAAAATGGTATTGTTCAGAGATTGTGATCCCAAAATTAGGAGAATTAATAGAGTTTCAGTCAAATTTCATGAACTGACAAATTGCCTCAAATGCCTTAAGAGAAAAAGAAAGAAGACTGTAAAAGATTAAAATGCTGATTAGCAGGGAAGAGAACATTTTCTGTTTGTAGGGAGAAAAGTCTGATTATAAAGAAACTTGTGATGTCACATTTCAGAGATTTTTCAAAGCCGAAATCCTCACATTTTGATAGGAATTCATGCAATCTGAGGGCAGAATTAGCAACGGGTTCAAGTTGGTCACGCTGATTCACAGAAAGCTGCTTGGTTTAAAAATGCCTTTTATGTGAATTGCGCATCACGCTACAATTTTGTCTACACACAGTGGACTTTTTTGCCAGTGAAAATTTTACTAATGTGTACCCTCCATTTTACTCTCCATTTAATCTTGTTACTTCTGTTGAAACAGCTTAGATAGAAAGAAATTGCTAACACTTCGCAATAGGTTTCATTTTCTGTAGGTAACAATGAAAAATACTTCTAAAGCATTTATAATACATTATTAAAAATCAAAAGATTTAATAAAAGGGGCTTTTACACTAAAGGAACATTTTCATCATTCCTGTTATTGGTGTTTAGAACTAGGAACAATTTTAGTCCGGAATCAGCACAACAGGAACTACCAGTGACATAAATATATGTTCATTGACCGAATGCTACAAAACACTGGCGCTCACCATTTTAAATAGGTGTGTAAACACTTCTCTGTCCTACATGCTCAAGTTGTCCACATTGTTGAATACTCCTATAAACAAGAATTAATAAATACTATTGAAAACTTGTTGCTCATTGTATAGTTAATGTTAACTAATGGAACATTATTAAGTGTTAACAAGAAATCTATTTAATGACCCATTATTTCCCCTTTTTACAGTCATGCGTCCCAGGTCCAGATTACTGGCTAAACGCGGCCTTCCCACCATCAGGGAAGGCTATGAGGAGCTGGTCCAGGACCTGAACCAGACCAACAGCCAGCACACCACCACGCAGGACTACTTCCTCTCCATCTGCCATCTGGCCCGGCCCACTTTCCCTCTGCATGAGCCTGACTGTGACATCCTTTCCATCGGGCCTTTGGATTCCCCAAAGCCCTGCCTACGACTGCACCGCCTGCGCCAGCATCTGCAGCCTCCGCAGCCTCACACCTCCACAAGCAGCAACCAGACCACTGAACAAGCCCATAAAGAAAAAGATACCATCAGATCTCCTCCCTTAGAACCTCTGCAGGCCCGGGCTGCCCCAGAGGAGGACAACGGATGCAGAGGTGACATCCCAAGCCCCGCAGATCCGCTGGAGTATCTCTACAGCCACAGAGGTGCACTAGCGCTCTCCACCAGAAGGGGCAGCATACCCCCACGCCGGCCTCGCAGCGACACCTTCCCATGCTGTTCCTCGGGGCCTGACACCCAGCGGAAAAGCAGCTGCCCAGAGCTTTGCCTGCCGGAGACGGTCCCTGTGGCTGCGGTCCTGCAGAGGTCGCCACTCAGCAGGAAGAAGCTGGATGAAGGCAGCCTGGCTTCACGTAGTGGCGTTCCCAAGCTCGACGGCACCCCTGCTGGTTGGAGAGGAAAGAGCAGTCGTTGCATGGACAAACAGACCATAGTGTCCCACTGGATCTCAGAGTGCCGCAGCGCATGGAAGGAAGCCCGTATTCATGCATGCATGCTGCCCGCCATAGCCGAGAAGTAATCTACACCTGCAAAAATATCTTTCCAGTGAGGTTGAATATCACGTAAAGTCACGTGGTTTATTGTGGAATTATTACTTTGCACTTCAGGTTTATATGCATATACATTTTTGATGTATTTTTAAACTTGTGACCCTATAGATGGTGCCGTGTTGATACCACACCATAGTGTAGAGTTACAATGAATTTCAATGATGACTGAGTCAGTCCAGTAATGTCCAGTCGTGATCAAAAATGCATTAATTGTTGGATGCCTTTAACATTGTTTGGTGAGATTTAAAAAATAAAAAAGTATCATCAAATTTGCAGTTCTAATATATGAAACTCGGTGTAGTTTATAGGATACAAGAATCCGTAATGTTCACAGAAAAGAATCTTGCTGTCTGCACAACTACATTGGGATGGGAAGCCCTAGGTTTTAGCAAATTTGCATAACAGGAAGCTACTGTGATGCAGAATGAATATGCCATGCTTCCTTTAAATATTATCAAAGATTTCATGACATTTCCAAGATTTTTTTTGTTTTGTAAAAAGGTTCAGCAAACAATCTGACTAGAATTAGGCTGTATTTCCACCATGGATATGTTCAGAAATATTATGTCCAAAGGTTATTTTCATATAACGTCTCAAGCAAGTGCTTCTTCCTTCACTAGTATTTCACAGCAAAATGGCTAAACTGTAATAATTCACTGCCACCTTCTGACAACAAAGACAAAATCAGTCATGTTGAAAATGTTTGTTTTCAGGCCCTTGTGTTGCGGTTTTAGAAAATGGAGCATGGTGTAACAGCTTGCAGATATCAGCTTTAGAGTGAACTGGATTGACCGGTTGGATTAAATTGATTAAATATCTTGGTTAGGACATCATGCAATGAAAAATCTGAACTACATCATTTTGATATTTAGAACTACGGCAAAAGGCCAATGTAGAACTGCACTGTTATCATGTAAGACTGTTTGTACTCACCCAGAAAATCCAGTTTTCTTTGCTTTGATGTTTCAGTATTCTGAGATTGTCTTACTATTAAAAGATAAATTAGTACGGTTGCATGTGAATTTGTAAATTATTTTGTATTATGCATATGAAATTTCTTTAAATTATTATGGATTTAATGATTTAAGAGAAACTGTACATTACATTATATGAGAAAAGGAAAAGTCTGTCGTTTGTAAATTTTCAGCAACCTTGTACTTTTTTTTCACTTTTTTAAATTAATAAAATGTCTGTGTTTTATGCATGGTGTGTTTTTCCCCCTGTTCCATCAAGTGGATTAAAAATGACAATGAATCCTCTGAGTCAAATTAGTAGTCTATTCCATTAGTTGTACTTTTATAATCTATTATTTATTTATATTTAAATACATTTTATTGATCAACAGAAAAAGCTAATGAACATTAGTTTAGCTATTGTAAATGTTTTACAGTGATAAAATGCTGCAGTGTATGTATGATTTATTTAAAATAATATTAATATATTCATCATACTATATACATATTGTTTTGTTTTTTTTAATAAAGGCAAAAACAAACCGATCACATACAGTTTCAGTGTCGTTTTAGTGTATTACATCATAAAATATATTTGGAATATTTATTTGCTATGTAAATTAATTAACTGTTTAACTGTTGTATGCCATAATTTTAAAAAAATATACTGCATGTTGTTATTTTATATACAGTATATATATTATTTTATCTCACATGGCGTAACTAAAAGCTATAGCAGGTGTTAACAGTGATTAAAATGTAGAAATGTAAATGGGGGCAGGGTTGGAGTGCTATAAACCATTCAAGTTAATTTGATTAGAAAGAAGAATTATCCCACCCCTGTGTGTTAATCAGTTGTGCCACCCCCACCAAACATCAACACACTACACAACACCCTGCATTTGCGGTGTTCCCTGTTGCTGCATTGTATCGTGGAGCATCAAATCTGGTCAGATACAATTATTGCTGACCAGGACGGGTTCCAGCCTTCCACATTTTGATTGTAAGAAAGACAGACGACTGAATCTTACTAGGGTGTTCTAGATGCTTATTTGGTGGTTGCTATAGGACATTATGGTTCAGATTATAGACCTTATACTGTACATCAGAAAAACAAGGTTGTGACACAGTTGACACAAGGGGGATGTGGTGGTTATTCTTTCTAATCAAATTAGCTTTAAATGCTTCAAACCACCCCACCCCACAAACCTTAGTTACACCTCATGAAATAAAAAGAGCAAATGTTTTCAGAGTATATTCAAAAGAAACTCGAAAGTTTGGTATGATAAGGATATACAACTATTTGGGTATCTGGAATCTGAGGGTACAAAAAAATCTAAATATTGAGAACATTTCATTTAAAGCTGTCGAAAAAGAAGTCCTTAGCAATGCATATTAATATCAAAATTAAGTATCCATATATTTACATTGGGAAATTTACAAAATATCTTCATGGAATATGATCTTTAGCCTAGTTCATATCTGAATGATTTTTGAAGTAAATGAAAATTTGATCATTTTGACCCATATAGCTATTTTTGGCTAGTGCTACAAATATATCCATGGTACTTAAGATTTTGTGGTCCAGGCCTCAAGGGTTACTTAAGATAAAATAACTAAAATGGTCATCTCATATGAGTTGTGTGGAGTTTGGCAGCATTACTGGAAATTTGTGTTGTTTCTGTAAGTAAAACAAATATATGTTTGTATTTATAACAGCTAATTACAGATGGTCATCTCAGTCCTGCCACAGAAAAAAGGTAAGGAGAGATGTTAGTTACAGAAAGCATACAGTTTTTACAGGACTTACATTTGTTTTCATGCTGCTTATAGTGCTGGAGGACTTTTATGATCTTTTACTACGATATAAAAGTGAGGAAATTATAACTAATAATACTTATTCTTGTCGTCTGGCTGCTAGGTCTTTATAGTCTTATACTGCCCCTGTGTCTAGTCGAAGTACTGCAGCTGTGGAGATCATCACTAACTGACGTATCGCGAGATTAAGCGGGGACTGCTGCCCCAGCTGTGTTGTGTTGGTATTGTTAGAGACCCAAAGGAAGGGGAAGTTATGGCAGATACAAAGGCCAACTCTTCTCAAACATCTCTGATGTGTAATTTAGCCAGTCGGTTACAAGTGCCCGTAGTACCACTGCTGTACTGTTAGCTGCTGTAGAGGAGTCGCGGGAACACTTCAGCAGGTAAAAACAATTGATTCGCGCGCTCCTCAGCTCGCGAGCGCATCCCTCAAACCGGTTTCAGGTCGCCAAAACTGGAATGAACAGCTAGTCAGCTCATTTACATAGCATTTAAAAATCATAGTCGTACTTGTAAAAACGTGGTGGTATTCAGTAAAAGATTACTTAAAACTCAAAGTTAAGCGAAACGATGTTTGGAAACAAAAGCGAGCTGTTGTGTTTCAAGCTAACGTTAACGTTAGTGCATTAGCTTTTGACGCAACGTTACTGGGAAAGTGAGCAGCATTACATAACATCAGCTGGACAGCTCGTATAATCCCATTCCCAGCATGCACTGATTCTCACGACATTACTGCTCACTCTTGCGTTATCACTTCTATTTTTAAAACAGTTTCGTTTTATTGTAGATTGAGATACGTTTGTAGTTTGTTCAGCATTGGGTGTCTTCTCACTCAATTGGTTTGTACTGCAGTCAGTCAAAACTTATGTTTTTATGGATTTTGCTTCTACTCTAGCTCTTTCTGTCTTTTACTGGCTGTGCTCGCCCCGGTGTACCACAATGCTGAGTGAGCAAACATCAGCTTGTCAGCGAGATCAACCTGTGCTCTAGCAGTGGTGCTTTCGGCCTTTCACTGGTAAGAGATGGTCACATTTGATTTAATGAAGCACACGTGTGCAGATAAGAATATATAGTTTTTTTTTAAAATATAAACTGTGTAGATACAATTTCTCCCAGTTTCCATTTTACTAGCACTTAAAAGTATGGTTTCAGATATGCGTAGCTAAATGGTTATTTTGATGTACCCCGACATTATCTACATTTATTATTATTTTGATGTACCCTGACATTATCTACATTTATTATGTTCACAGACATAGTAATCCATTGGAAATTATATTTGTCACTGCTAATTGTACAAAGATATGAATGGTCTCTTAAACAGAGTGTCTTTGTATTGGACCTGTTAAGAGTGAGCAGTGGTTAAATAGTGGACACCACAAGTGTTTAGAAATGGTGGAATACCACATGTTTGTTAAACCTCAGGAATGAATATAAATATACATTTCAAACTGCATAGATTAAGCTACTTATTAAACCAACGTTTTCACATTTTTGCTGGATACTGTTCTTTACATTCCTACTTCCTAAAGTGTTGATAGTTTAATTAATCTTTTCAAATTATA
>JAUYWG010000022.1:4957832-4974920 GCA_034779775.1 Enteromius afrohamiltoni | reverse complement strand
TGAGAGAGTTCGGGCTTCTGAAAGGGCGAAAGTGCGGATGCGCGCGCATCAGAACGCAGGTCAAAATAACGTAAAGAGAAAAAAAAGTGAATAATCGTTTTTTTCGATTACACCATTTTTGTGATCGTTGAGGCCCGAAATCGAAATTCTATTAATTGCACAGCCCTAGTTCACACAAATAATTACAAAAAAGCTGTTAATTTGTTCACCCTCAGGCCATTTAAGATCTAGGTGACATTTTTTCTTCAGGCAATATCAAAATTAATAATTAAATGACAAGAATAAGCAAGAAAAGAAAGAATATTATTTACTAAAAAGAATGATATAACCAGATAATTGGAGACCACTTTTCAAATGTGTGCACAGTTATTCTTGGTGGCCTTTCTGACCATCTGAAGGAGATCAAGAGATGCAGACGCTTGATCCTGATTGGCTGTGGAACCAGTTACCATGCAGGAGTGGCAGTAAGTTTTTGCATTTTTTATCTGGATATATGACAGAAGATGATAAAGATGAAAATGGTGAAGGAATTAGATGTTTGTTGCATTATGGTTCATTACAAGGCCCTTTGGAAAACTTTATTCCGATTAGCTAAGAGTGACATTGAACTGTCAAAATTTCTGTACTGTAAATTGACTGGTAAACTTTATATTAGACTGTTGTCCATGGCAGCATATCAAAATTAAAATTTAAGGAAATCAGTGAGGGGTTTGTTTTAATGACTAGCTGCCTGATTCCCCAGCATTATCTCTGATTTTCTGTGCAGACTCGACAGATCCTTGAAGAGTTGACTGAGCTTCCTGTTATGGTTGAGTTGGCCAGTGACTTCCTAGACCGCATCACACCTGTTTTCAGAGATGATGTCTGTTTCTTTATCAGCCAGTCAGGTAATCTTATCATCATCTTATGATTTTCTTTTTCTGGAAAGCAATGATAATAATAATCTTTAACCTTGTTGTGAATTTCACAACAGTAAGTGTCATCAACCAATTTTTTGGTTGATGACACTTACACATGTCAGTGCTGCTGAACGCTGTTAGTTTTATGTATTGATAATGTCTTTCTATCAGGTGAGACGGCAGACACCCTGATGGCATTACGCTACTGTAAGCAGCGTGGGGCACTGACTGTGGGCGTCACCAACACTGTTGGCAGCTCTATCTGCAGGGAGACCGATTGTGGAGTTCACATCAATGCTGGGCCTGAGGTTGGAGTCGCCAGCACTAAGGTACTGTAAAGCTCAACTTTAATTAACATTTTGCCTAATCCTAATAATAATAAAGAAGAAATATCAATATATGATACAGATTTTTTTTTATCTTATCTTAGCTTAGCTTATGTTGCTGTTCATAAGTTTGTGATTGGTGTTTATAATGTTTTTGAAAGAGGTCAATTGTGAACTATAATTTTTATTTTATTACATGTGGAAATAATTGTATGTATTCCTGTGAAGACAAAGCTGATTTTTTTTTTTTTTTTTTTTGATCTGAAAAATACATTTTTATGGAAACTGTGATACATTTTTTTTCAGGATTAATTAAAGGGTTAGTTCACCCAAAAATGAAAATTCAGTCATTAATTACTCACCCTCTTGTCGTTCCAAACCCATAAGACCTACGTTCATCCTTGGAATACAAATTAAGATATTATTGATGACATCAAAGAGCCACCTGACCCTCCATAGACAGCAACACAACTGAAATTATCCCAGAGCCAGAAACATAGTAAAAACATCGGTAAAACAGTCCATGTGACATCAGTGGATCAACTTCAGTTTTTCGCGCTACAAGAATACTTTTCTGCGTAGTAAGAACAGAAATAATTTTTCAGCCTTATTCACATCTGGGTGAAAGCATCCCAATGTACGTAATCTGCGGCTATTTGCACCTACAGGAAAGCGTATGCTTAAATTGTGAAGACGTAAGTCACAGGGGAAGAATGGTAGAGTCAAGAGTTTTCTTTATGTTTGATGCTGCCGACGCGACGCCACTCTCGCAGGTGGCGGTGTGACACTAAACCGGAAAATTTATCAGCTTATACCACAGCTACTTATAAAAGGAATGAGTTTACTGTTAAAAAAGTTGTGCGTGGCTTTTATGATTAAACATACGAAATACTTTTTCAATACCATGGCTTGGATACTTGGATATGACGAGGTAACGAGGGGGATGAACCAAACTGTAGACATGGCAACAAACAAGCGGGGTGGAGACATTACAGGGTTGGTATGGGAAAAAAACGGGAGACACTTCAAAATCCTGAACATAAAACAGAGACACATGAACAATGACCATAGTCCAGACTGGAGTGCCCTCTGGAGGCTTCCACAGGCAACTCCAGTGCAGCTCGTGACACCTAGACAGATGGCTCTCTGATATCATCAAAAAATGAGAACAAAGAGAACAAAGGTCTTATGGGTTTGGAACGACATGAGGGTGAGTAATTAATGACAGAATTGAAATTTTTTGGGTGAACTAACCCTTCAATGAATAGGAAGTTTAAAAGAACAGCATTTAAAAGTATTAATTCTTATGTGTGATAAGTTTTATACATCTCTCATGAAAAAACTATTAATTTATTTAAAAAATGGACTGACCCAAAATATAGGAACTATTATATTATATTTGTATTATATTATATTGTACTGCCATTCAGAAGTAGGTGTTTGGGGTTTGTAATGTTTTTGCAAGAAGGTTATTTTTTCACCATGGCTGCATTTATTTAATCAAAATACAGCAAAACAGTGATATTGTCACTGTTATTGCAACTTGAATTAACTGACCCAAAATTGGTAAACTTAATTATATATTATATTATATTATATTATATTATATAAAGTTTGTGTCTCCTGTCTTTTGTGTATGTATTATTTTAGTTCAACAAATTGGATAGTAATTGAGTGTGTCTTTTGATCATCTGCAGGCCTACACTAGTCAGTTTGTGTCTTTGATCATGTTTGGCCTGATGATGAGTGAAGACAGGCTTTCAATGCAGCACAGAAGACTGGAGATCATCAACGGTCTCAAAAAACTGCCAGGTGTGTATTTGACATAATTTGACATAGTTTTTTTTTTTTTGTTGTTTTTTTTTAATGAAATGAACTTTGACATTGTCTTCCATTCAGAGCTGATCAAGGAAGTTCTGGCTCTTGATGACCAAATCAAAACCATTGCAGAAGAGCTCCACCATCAGAGGTCTTTGTTGGTCATGGGTCGAGGCTACAACTATGCCACCTGCCTAGAGGGGGCATTGGTGAGTATGGTGGAATGGATAGTTGGAGCAATATATCTAAGCATGTAATTAATAGTGTGGTGTAGTAAGTCACATTTTTCTGGTGTTTGTGCCCTGTAGAAAATTAAAGAGATCACTTACATGCACTCAGAGGGCATTCTGGCTGGAGAGTTGAAGCATGGCCCATTGGCGTTGATTGACAAGCATATGCCCGTCATCATGATCATCATGAGAGATGCTTGCTACAAAAAGTGCCACAATGCTTTGCAACAGGTCACAGCTAGACAGGTATCAATCACCACATGTGTTCTGAAAAAATTCCAATTATTCAACACTTCATGATGACTATAGGGGTGGAGCCGAACCCGAATACGTTATTCGGAAAAGCACAAATAATGTGTTTTTTACGAATACTTATTTTGAACAAATAGCCTGTCAAATAGCGCCTAATTACTGAACTAAGATGTTTATCACATGTGATTGTGGTAATACCGTCAAAAACACACAGTGTTAAACACAGTTGCTTGTGTCTAAAGTGAAAGTAAACAATCAAGAGAAAAACGTGCCAGTATATTAGATGTGTGCAGCTCTTAAAGGGACAGAACTAAACATGCCGCCGCTTGTCATTAAAGGGATAGTGTCAGTATTTACTCACTTGCATGTTGTCCCAAACCTGTATTAATTTCTTTCTTGTACTAAACACAAAATAAGATATTTTGAGTAACCAAACAGTAGCTGGTCTTTTGCAAAATAGCTTCAAAAAAACAACTTGAAAAAGAATCAGAATAAAAATCGTGATTTCCCCAGAAAAAAATGATATGATATGATATTTTTCCATATCGCCCACACCTAATGACGTCTGCAGTCGGGTGCTCTCATGTTCGGCTCTGTTTACATAACATTAGCTCTGTTAGCTTGGTAATTTAGACAGTAGGCTGTTGTCAGAGTAACGTTTACGTTCAGTTAAAAAGGTTAAAACAGTTATTGTGTAGTTGTGTCGAAGCAATGGCTGTTATGTTATTTTCTTTTCAGTTATGTTCCTTATTATATGTTCATTGCTGGATTTATGGAAAAACATCAACCAATATTGCATATCCAGAATTATTATAATGGATATAATTAAAGAATACTGAAACTATAGCGTAAATTAGAAGTGTAATGAAAAAAAAATTTTTTTTACTCCTGTTTTGAATTTTACTCAAATACAAATACTTTCCTCCCTTCAACAAATACAACTACAGATACAAATACCAGCGGCTTTGCACAACTCTAGATGACTAATATATTGTCTATATCTTTTAGGGCCGCCCCATCATCCTATGTTGCCAGGATGACCCAGAGATCAGCAATATGGCATATAAGACCATTGAACTGCCTCAAACTGTGGACTGTCTGCAGGGCATCGTCAGTGTCATTCCACTGCAGCTCATTTCCTTCCATCTCGCCGTTCTCAGAGGATATGATGTAAGTTTACCTTTCCTGCATTATTTATTCATTCATTTATTAAATTATTTATATGATAAATACTGCTTATAAATACTGTTTCAAATATTTGGCTTAAAACAACTCGATTTTTGTAAGTTATATATAGTTATATATAGGCAATGATGACTGTAATTGCGATTAATTGCTTTTATTTAATAAATAATTTATGTTTATATATTAAATATAAATTATACATAGATCTTAATACATGTAAATATTTTCAAAATGTATTCTGTACGTGTGACTATATATATATATATATATATATGTATACATACATAATAAATATACACAGCACATACAGTATATTGTATAAACACATTTGGATGCAATTTTTTGGATAATTCATTTTTATATTGTAATAATTTTTTTAAATTAATGAATCACTTTGCATTACTACTGTAGGCCAAATGATCAATACAAAACAGCTGTAATTTTTTCTGAATCTCTAATGTTCGTTTTTATTAACACATGACCATTTGTTTGATTCCATCAGGTGGACTGCCCAAGAAACCTTGCCAAATCTGTGACCGTGGAGTAACTTCCACTCTCTGGAAATGTGTTCTAATCCAAGTAGAAGAAGAGAATGCTGACCATCAAAGTGCAATTACCAGTGTGTGTGTTTACGTGTGTTTGCATCTGTGTAAATGTGGGAGTGTGGGTATTTATGAATTATGATCAAATCCCTAAAGGCCACAAGATCTGAATGGAACCAGTGTGGGAGGGTATTCTAGTGAGACAGACGGAATTTGTTTCTTAAGTGCCTCAACATCTAAGTGCAAATGAAGGGAACTGTGCCTTACACCTTTTTCTCTCAGCTCTTAATAGAGCCTCAAAAATAACAAGTCAAATGTTTACCTCTGACAAAACCAAAGTGCAATACATTAATCTGCACAATTAATCTGCGTGTCCAAGAAACTTGCCAACAATCACAGGGACCAAAGATCTTAGTTATGTCGAGTGAGTTAAGGAAGTGATGCGCAGAGGTGGAAGTACATGAATGTGCAAGTATGAATTGTTTTTAAAAGGAAGAACTAATAACTATCATTTGCAATACTAGGAAACACTATTTGTCATTATTGTTATTTTCAGCTGTAGCAAACAAGTGTTAATCACATGAACGTACATACAGCAGTCGATTATGTTAGCGAAAATATAAAACTGGGTTCCACTGGAAATTTTACTGTACTGTTAGAGTTTACTGTGAAGCACTCATTGTTGGAACAATCATTGTGTTATTACATGTGCTTTATATTTCTTTTCTTTTTTTAAATGAATGATTTAAGTGATTAATTTTTGTTATCTATATATTTTGTGCCGAAATGAGATTTCAAACCCTCAGCATAACTATTTTTTCTTTCTGGGACAGAATTCTTTGTGATTGTTCCTGGTTGGTTTAACATAATTTCCCTGGAATATACACAGTTGTCATATACATCCATTTTAAATCATTTTGTATTTTTAAAGTTATGGGTTAAGGGTTGTAGCATGAAGAGCAGCTGTGAAAAAAGCCTTTGTTTTTCTTCATAGTTGCTAATAAATAAAACTCAAATGAAGTACAACCAGCAACAGTGTCAATAAATTTTATTGTCCTTTTTTCTTTACCCATTAATTTCCCTATACAGACGGTATTGTAATTTTATGATTTTGGTGATAGGTCTGCAGTAGCCTTGAGAGATTTGAATACAAATACTATGAAATAAAACTGACAAGAGCCAGTAAAACAAGAGGATTCTGCCATTTCAATGGCGGCATATAGTTGCTTAAAATAATAGACACCAGTGTTTTTGGTATACATCATACATATAATCAAGTTTCTGTGATCATGTTTTTAGGCTGTTGATGACCTGTCTCTAGAGTAAAGCGCACAATGGCTTATCAGCCGCACCAGCTCAACGTCATACTGCCATCTGCTTGCTAAAATGAGCCCAGCTGATTATTTATGCTGATTTACTGGTTGTAGTACCCATCTTTGCCAATGCATTTTAATATGACAGTGTGGCGAATCAAATCAGACAAAATAAATCAGTCTGAAAATAACTTACATAATTAAATACATGCAAAAATAACAACCAGAATGGAAATGTTATAGTGTTCAGTTGGTATGAATGTAAATGCCCTAAGCATGCGAGGTAGGTTAGATATGCTGTATCATTTATATGAAAGATCTAGGATCTAGACACTCAGTCCTTGATGGTTATATAACTTATTTATCTAAAGTTCAGATACTTTATCTACAATTTCAGACATTGTTATTGGGATAATAAAAAAAAAGAAAGTGTCCATTAATACATATGGTATTAGTAATTTAATCACTTTAAAGCTCAATCATGATATATATATATATATATATATATATATCAAATCATATTTTACAGTATTTAAATCTGTATAAACAGTAGGTCTACTATCAAATAAATGGATGAAGATTAATTAACTGTCTTCAGATATCATGAGATACATAAAATAGATAATACAATATAAATCAGTAAATCAAACTGGATCAAATGTATACCTCATTTATACCGATAATGATAATAAAATAATAATAAAGATATAATGGTTAAATTACTTACAAAACTTGACAAACATGTTTAATTTTCCCTATTGTTGAATCTCTCTTTCCTAAAGAATATATCTAGTCAGCTCTCAAGTTCATTAAACTGTTTCAACCTTGTGAAATTTACTGTACTTCATTGATCAGCGTGATACATGTATAGCCTATACATAACACACACACAAATACATGGACAATTCTGTTAGTTACGATTCAAGAGCACTTGGAAGAGCACATATTTAGAAGGATTATTGCACCGGAGGGAAACCGCATCGTTGGGGATGGTGGCTAAGCTGCCCAATCTCCCTTATCACTCCATACAGAGAGCCACTTACAAATCCAATTCAACAGTGTGTTCATTATCGTCACTCAGGAGGTCATTGAGCAATGAAAGGTCATTTAGAAGCCTTGTAGCTTTCCCTCTTTTAAAGTGTTTTTTGAGGTAAATCCATGCTTCTCTGTCTAGGTCAGTACTTGCAGAGGTCAACATCTGCTTCACAAACAGTGACGTTATGGACCTAGTGCAAAGAGAACAAACCCTTATATAAAGTACGTATTTTAAAAAAAAACTAATTTACACATAATAATTTTACTAAAAGAAGTTATATGAATTGCAAGTTTAATAATATTCTTAGTTATAAATTGCCATTTTAGTTTGACCCCTACTTGCTAAATATATTAAATGAATTGCAAATAAAGTTACATTTATTATGGAAATTAATTAGTTTAAATTCCTTTTAATTGTATTTTAGACACTTTTTTTCACAGAGGCCCAGGATTTCTCCTTTGCTCCCATCGCATGCCATCATTTCCTGTTCATTCTCCACTGGGACGGAGTCAGAACTGTTCTTCTGATGAGACAATCAGGGTGTGGGGTGAATGGATGGACCCCCACCTATCGCCTCATTCATGAAGTTGTAGCACTTCCATGATGAAATATCAAGACCAGTCCCCTGACTCAATGTCAACCTCAGTGGGTGGTTTGTTATCCCGGAACTGATTCTTACTCATGACTTTACATTGGCCCAAGATAAGCTGGTGTTGCTTAATGCATATATAATTATAAGAGGTAAATCCTTTGTACATTTTGGACTGGTTAAGTTTTGACACCTTAATTTAGTTTAATTTATTGTCAATGTTTACACTGTGCTAATTGGCAAGGAGTCTGTTGAAGTATAAGATAGTGGTAAGGCGCTGATTTATATGACTGGATTAAGATTTAAACATTGTAATATCATTATGTTATTAAATTACACAAATATTCCATTAACAACATTTTAATATAATGTATTTTATTATGAGCCAACATATTTAAATAAATTACGCATACCTATCAGCTATCAGTTGAAAAAAATAATGTTTACCTTTCATTATTATATACAAATAAAATAAAAATAAAATAAAAATAGATGTATAATTTAAAAATAATCATTAAGAAGTATGTATTTACCAATATAGTATAAAATAAAGCATGTAAGTAAAAAGTGGTAAATGAATACCATTTTCTGAGGAAACACACACACACACAAACACAAATCATTCCTCAGAAGAAATAAAATCTAAATAAATGCATAGATACTTTTCTCAAAAAATCCCCCATGACAACAGAAACATAAAGGAAAGTGCCCATATAATAATAATAACATACAATAACAAACTGTATATAAACTAAAATGTTGTGTATCAAACATTTTTAAGAAGTTTAATTTTTTTATTTGAATTGCTTGGTACTGTCAAGAATGTCAAGACTGGGTCAAAATCAGGACTAAATTCACAAGATTTTGCAAAAATAGGGGAAAAATCCCCATGGTATGAAATTAATAACAAACAAATGTAAGTATCACAAAATTTATGGTATTCATGGAATGCACCATGAAAGCTATTTCACAACGTTTTCTAGCTAAATTTCATTCTCTTATTCCAGTGAAAATACCTCTTCTCAAAGGCTTTTGTTGTTTTTACAGATGTTTTACTCAGAACCAAAAATAGAACACACTGAAACAGGCCCTGTTCAATGCTACAGTATTAACAATGAATACGTAGAAGAAACAAGTTCAAAGTAAAAGCAATGTGAATACTTTAAGGAAAAATTACATTTATATGACTGTTTAACATCTACATGCTGCTATGCGCTGATCACACGTAGCCTAGTTAGGAGGATGTTTATGGACATCGAACTCATTTGTCTTTAGAGACAGAATCTCAATTTGAATGGACATGGTGCGCTTTAATTCATATGCGCTTACTGCAACTTCTCAAGCTGCATCAAAATTACAACTTGACCTGACGAGTGCGCCATTACGTCATCCCTGCCTAGCCAGCGCGCGCGCGCGAGAGGGAGAGAGAGGGACGTAGAAAAATTACTGTCCCACCAACCTCCGCCCCTGCAGTCATGCCACACTCTGGATTTCACTGTCAAGCCTCTTAAAAGAAAAGAAAATTTGACTTGGGAATCATTAAGGGCGGCGGTGTTTAACGTGGAAGCGATAGACGCCGACACTTCCGCGGTTCGGAGGATCTGCTTGCTGGCGTGCCTGCGTGTGTGTGTGTATGTATGGGAGTGAACTGGAGAAAGCGAGGAGAAGAAGAGGAGGTAAGCACGCTGCGAGCTAGCGAAAATTCATCCACCTCAGACAGTCGTTTTTTCTGTTAGCGACCGTGAACACGTGCTTTCGTGTCGTTGGTACCGAGCGAAACGAAAGCGCTTGTTTGTGCGCTCGTGTTGTCGTAGAGCTGCAGTTTGCCGGGAGTTTGACACGGAGTTAACACATCTGCTGCAGAGTTCTGGCCTTGCGCTGGATCAGGCCGATACAACTGTGACTCACAGCCACGCAAAAGAGGCTGGGACTAGCGCTTATGACAGAAAAATTCATCTATTTTACGCCTCAGCTGGTATATCTTTCGCTTATATGTAGCTAGCTCTTATTGGAAGACTAACTAGCTTGCTTGGATGGAGCGAATGCAACCTGACTTGACTTGGTAAAACACTTGACATTCTTTTAATTTGTATAAATTGGCGTACAATTCAGTATATGTCATCTAAGAAGAGGGCAGGCATCCGAATTAGGTCAGTGGCAGTGTTGTGATCCATGACAGGATGTGTTGACACACTGCAGGTCAAGAATAACGCAATCATTTAACCCCACAGTTCATATGTGCTGTCCATTTAGTGGTCTTTTGACCTGCCAGGAAGTTTGAACTAATCACAACAATTTAACAGTTTTTAGATTGCAAGTGAGTGGCAGCAGGTTTCCCCATTTCGTTAATATTTCGTTAATACTTGATGATAAAGTTAATACTGTCATTTTTGAGAAGTGGGACAAAACAGGGTGCAGAATTGGAAAAAAATAAAACCTTGTGCTCAGACAAATGAAATTACATTTATGTATCTTTTCTACCTGTGTAATATAACCCTAGCTTTGTCTTTTAACAGTGTTCAATATGTTTTTAACACTTCAAACACATTCTCATGTTAGCAAACCGATTACACTTTCGCGCGTGACCAACAATTCCACAACAAATCTAAAATATCATAATGAAATTGAAACTGACAAAGGTGACGAATTTGGTGACATTGACTCATCTAACGGTGGTGACCGAAACCTAAATTTGTAGTTATTTTAACTATCAAATGCATAGGATCCATCAAGTACAGTATTAAAACGAACACAACAATTACTGTATTAAAACAAACGACAAACAATGAGTACGTTATTGTTTATAAAGCTTTTATTCAAGAGTCACATTTAAGTATTTTGATATTGGAACACAAATTCTTACGATGGTGACATTTGACTGTTGACAAATTTGGAATTTCTTTCTCACACAAAAAAATAGAGTACATATAGTAGCCATTTTGATTTTCCTTTTGATGCTAGATACTAATGAAACCTGCTTTAGGAGAATGAAATGATCGAAATATTTAAAATAATTTCCTCAGAAACTGGAAGTCGGTGTTGACATATCATGGTTGTGACAGAGGAAATATTTACATTAGGATTTAAAGTATTCTTAAACATTCTGTAGAATTTAGCAGAGCCTGTCAGACAGTGAGGCATTCTGTGGAGGAGGAATGTAGCGGGGGTCCTTTATAGTAACAGCTGCGCCTGATGTTACCTTTTTTTTTTTTTTTTTGCATTTTAATGAATGTCTCACAGTGTTGACAAAAGGTAGGGACACAACTTTGAAACCTTATGAAACATGCATGTCACTGAAAAAACAACGTTGCTTTGATATGAGACATTGAGTTTGGCTTTTCATAAAACAAGGTATTTTTCATCATTTAAAAAAAAAATTATCCATTTTATAGCATATGAATGATTGAATCCTCCTCTGTGGACACACAGATGTAGTGTCATAGATTTCACATTATGATGATCTAATAAAATTGAAGGGGATAATTGTGTTAAATACATTCTATTATTAATCCCCATAACAATAAAAATGCAAGTCATTTTTATTTTTAAACCTAATAGCAGTTACATTTGCTGGATGTGTTTTGTCTTATGTCTCAAGAATAGTAGAGAGTATCTAAATTTTAAGTAAAAAATATATTTTTCCTGACAAAAAATTCTTATAATTATTAATCAGTGCTTCTCATTTGGGTTTGTTTTACGAACAGGATATTTTAGTCTTTACAGTTCAGTGTATTAATTTAATAATAGAAACAAACTGTGTAGGTTACAAAAACGAACTTTATGTTTTTACTACAAAAAAAAAAAAAACGTGGTTACCGTGGTTTATGGAATTTAATAAAACTGTGGTTATACAAATGGTTGTCAGTATGCCAAAAAACCTAGTGCATTTACACATGCATTTACATAGTTACATGTAAATGCATGTTATTGTTCGTTATTTGTACATTTTTTTTTATCAAAATACCCCAATCTTCCAGTGAAAATGTCACTGGATTTCTCTAAACATGTTGAGTGCAATCCTACAATCATTTCGTTAAAAATCTTGAAATCCAATCCGAAGTGATGGATAGAACTGTGGTTTTTTTTCTTTTTTGATAATCTTTTACACTTGGATGTCAAAATAAAAAAGAAAAGAAAAGATCTGCTGTAATTTCTTTTACAATACGACTAGCTTCATAGAAAAATAATAGGTATTTTTTATGCGTAAAAAGGGTCGGATTTTCTTGTACGTTTCATTTATCTGCAGATTTAATTGTTTAAGATGAGGGCATGTCATTTTGTAACCATATAGTGAAATCAAGCCAGAATTGCCTTACTGTTGTACATATATGATTAGTTACATTTACTAATATACCTATCAAAATTCTATTTTGTGTGGATAATTTTTTCCAGGAATGTTAGGATTTAGCTCAGTGTTAAGGTCAGGGATGCACTTTTCTGTTGTATTGGGAAACATGGCCGTGATACAAATCTTGGGCAGAGATAAAATTCAGGCTTGTGGTCCTGTCGGCTGCAGCTTGCTAAAACAGGCCAGGCCATTTTGACTGTGATTTAGCACAGCATGGCCTAGCAGCATGACTGTAATTCAGGCTGGGCACAAGCTGACTCATGTACCACTGAGAGCCGGACGGCTGTGGAAAGTGTTCTAGCATCATGTTGCTCAAGCTTCTTCTTGTCATACAGCATCACAAGAACTGTCAAATACATTAGCCGGAGTAGAGAAGATGTGTGGAGGAGATGTTACTCGTTAATGAGGGTTTTAATTCTAGTGACTTGGGACTTTTTGCTCTTGCTTTCAAAAGGCAGATTTTAAAATTACATTGTACAAATCATTGTTATTGTTATTGCCACATTTCTCGGAACTGGGAATTGCCTGCAGAAACATGACTTGTGGGCTCATTGTGAATATCAGGAACATCCAGTTTGTCACCAAATACAATACTGTTTTATCATTTGCCAGCGTGTTGCTTTTGACGCCTCATTGCGCAAGTTTTTCCAACTAACTTATATGCACTGTTATACGATTACTCTTTGTGGGTTTTTTTGTGCTGCCAAAACAAAGAAAAGCATTAAGGTGACTTTAATTCCCCTTTGTATAGCTAATCACTGTGTATAATTTGTGGTTAGTCACTTTGCATTTCTCATTACTTTGTTTCTTTTAGTAAGGTAATCTATGAATACAGTACAAGTGTAAACAGTAGCTATATAAGCACATAAGAAATTTGAGAGGCCCTGATCTAATTTCTCTGCTGATTCTACTTCAAGACTTACAGAGGTGCTTCTTGTCAGTTACTTATTGTTTAAGGTAGGGCTGCACGATTTGGGAAAAATGTCACATTGCAATTATTAAGGTAAAATTTGAGATTTGCGATACGATAAACAAGTGGTATGACCCAGTTTGCTTGTTAAAAAGGAAAATGCACACAAAGATTACTAATAACGCTTAAATCTGTATTTCTCAACTATAGGGGTGGCACGGTTCACAAAACCCACGGTTCGGTTTGTATTGGGTTTTAGGGTCACGGTTTCCAGTTCTGTATGGTTTTTGTTATTTTTTCTTTTAACCTTTAACACTCCAGAAATGTACTTCAACATATGATATATAGCTTAATTATCCGCAATTTAGGATACAGTATTAAAGTTATATCATGTAATCATTCATAAAATTAATTGGATGCGTGTTGCACGGTACTTGCATACAGTTGCAGTTCTATCTATTGTTTTATTTCCTCTGTCTTTATAGGTAATAGAGCACTGATCGGGCCGCATTTTTCTGTCTGAGCCAGGCCCGTCCGACAGAGCTGTAACCAAATTTTTTTCTCATGACACATGCACTTTTTTGTGCGGAAAGCCCGCTTTTATTAAGCAACTGTAGGAAGGCGTTTGGAAATGTCAACAGATGTGAGCATCAGCGCACACGGGGCAAAAACTCGACCTGTGAGATGCATGCATGCACCGAACCGAGACAAGCGTACAGAACGGTTCGTTTTTTTTATGAACTGTGCCACCCCTACTCAACTAAGATACAGTATGCAGTGCAATCTAGCAACAACTATAAATGAACAATGTTTTCAATTAAAACTAAATTGTACAAAATTAAAGTAACATCTTTAATTTAAATTAAATGAATAAAACTAGAGGCATTTGTTAGCTTTAAGATTAGTTTTTCAATTCAATTATTCAATCCAAATACACTTTATTGTTGAAATTCTTTCCAAAATTTGTCTTGGATATCAAAGCTTAACCTATTCGGTGAAGCATCTGCATGCAAGCCTTCTGTTGCTTGGCAAATTTAATATTTCTTATACAAAATGTGAGAAGGGTCAGACATATTTTTTCCTGACAGGCTCTGTTTTTTCATTTACACATTGAAAACTTTGCTTTTGTGTTTATTGTGTGAACTATAATACAGACCGTCTCATAACAAAATATGCTGGAAATGACAAATCAAAGCACACAGTGTTCGGAGAGCATTGACTTAACATGTAAATCACTCACGCTTTAACGTTTCATTCGCGTCTGGTGTGAACGCAAGAATAAATGTCTTGTTACGTCCACGGATTCATTTATTAGTTTAATATAATCCCAACATTTGCTGTAATGTAATCGCATTGTCTGACATTGCGATACGATTAATCGTTCAGCACTAGTTTAAGGTATGTTTTTCATCCATAATTACATAAACACTCCTCCTGAGCAAACTGGAATAGCTGAGTGTTGTGCTTGTATATTTCTAGATCCTTTGTTGCCCCTGAATGGAAGTTAACCTGTAACATTTGTATATGGCAAACAGGAAGCCAAATCATTAGGTGACTGGAATGGTAATGTATGTTTTTAATGTGTTTATATAGAACCTGATGAGGAATAAAACATTGAGAATTAATAGTGGGGATTTACAATATTTTATTGAGATCATTTTGGTTGTCAGATGATATGTGTTTTTTTTTTTTTTTCTCAGCTCTAGACTCTCACGTAGTTTGTTTCATTCATACCCTTGCACGGAAAGTTCTCAAGTGAAAGTCATAGACGTAACAATGTTGCCAGCTTTTTGTAGCTGAAAGAGTATTGCTGTACATGGAGTTTTAACAAGGAACATGTAGGTTCAAATTTTAAATATGCATTGAATTATGATGTTTCAGAAATTGATTCCTGTATCAGGTGTTCTATGTTAGGTTTTTATGCCAAACACTGTGATGCTGCATCTCTGGTCCATTACAATATTGGATTATTGGGCCCCCTATAAACAGATAAAGCCATAAGATCCAATTTCACCCTGACAAAACATTAAGGAGTCAGCTTAATTTAAAAGGTCCTGCTTTTCTTGAAGCTTTTCTTTACTATATCAGTGCCAGCTTTGTCTATTAATGACGTGAAAGTGGTCTATCTACTACAGCACCTTAGCTTGGTTGTCACCAAGGGCCTTTGCTTTCTTGAATGCTTTATAATGAAAGTTGCAAATCAATCTGGGTTATTTTTTTGTTACGTAAAAGGCACAAAAAAGCAGAAGGAGGATTCATCAGAAAGAATGAATCCCCCAAGAGAACCTGTTTACAAGGTAACATGATATTTCTGATATTCAAAGGCATCTCCTCTAAAAAGATAAAGCTTAGTGTTTGCTGTGATGTAGTTTCTGTTTTTGCTTTCAGAAGAGAAAGAGAAGAGGACGCAAAGGCAAAACAGAAGATTTCAAGCCCAAAGGGAGTTTGTATGATGACACAGAAAGAAGAATAAAACAGTTGATTGCGTCAATGCATTGTGGGAAAACTTGTTGAAATGATGAGAGGAAGTAAAGATTAAAAGTAACTATTTTCATACAGTTTCTCAAAAGTTTTGCTGTGTCTACACCAGGCATGTGGATGCCCTTTAACAGCTTTAGGCTATTTTCACTGGATGGATAAATGGAGATTTTTCTAAACCATTTGTCCTTTTTTTGAGAAGTAGTGCAAGCACATGTTGTGCATCAGAATTAAAATGTGGCATTCATTTAATGTCAGCAGTTCGGCATTAATGAACACATTTGTTGTGGAAAGCATTCAAAAAAAATTGTATACAATAGTATTATGAACCATTTGTCAGGTAGAATTTTAGTATTTGTGCAGTTGCGCTGTCATAGTTGTTTGTCCAGCGTGTTCCTGTCTGGCCTATTGGGGTTGTTGAAAAGTTGCCTAAGACTGTCTGTTGAAGTTCTTTTTTTAAAATCTAAATATAGACTACTATGGAGAGTAATTTCCTCTCACACCGACACAAAACGTGCATTCTAGTTGACCAGTGGCTGTAGTCTTTGCATTTCTTTACATTTTTTGTTTATGCTACTTTTTGAAGTTTGCATGGTGTTTCACGACTTTAAAAGCGCACACATTTTGCACATCATTCAGGTCTGTAATGCAAACAGTGCAGGTACAATTACTACAATCTAGAAAAATCGAATATATAGCATTTGTAGTTTAGAGTTTTCTATAAATGCTATTTTGAAGCAGCTTGCTATGCTGTCAAATGCATTTGCTGTTTAATGTGTTCGAGTGTTTTCATTTTACACAAAGGCTTGTCCTGATAGTACACAAGTCTTCATTAAACCTCACTAACTTGCATTGCATCACCAGTGTACTCAAGTGTGTCAAAGACTGAAGGCAATAGAATGTAATAATTATGTATTTAACAAAATATTGACATTAAACTTAAGGGTTTATAATAACTACACACTATGAATGATTAGTTAAGCATTAGTAAGCAGTCATTTAATCCTTTACAAACCATTGTTTATTAAACAGTTTACAAGAGCAGCTATAAATGCATTGTTCTTGAGCATACATATAATATTTAAATGCTTTATTAATTATCAGTTTATCATGTTTTTAATTATTATATTATTTACAAACCAGTTATTTAGGAGTTGTCAGT
>JAUYWG010000022.1:4881815-4957732 GCA_034779775.1 Enteromius afrohamiltoni | reverse complement strand
AGCAGATGTAAAGACTCATTTATCTTCCAAACAGAAGTTAAACAAACACAACACAGAGGGATACAGAACACAATCATCACAAATCTAGTTGTACAACTCTACACTTGATAAATGAAAAACAAACCTTCAGTTTCATAGAAAAAACAGTTTTATATTTTTTTGCATCTTGAAATGAATCGTTCTGTATCCCTCTGTGTTGTTTGTTTATTTTTTCTGTTAGGAAGATAACTGAGCCTTTAAATATCCTTTGTACATGTATATATGCTTATAAAACAAGAAAAAGGCATTTATAGTTGTATGTATAAACTGCTTTCTAATGACTATTAATGCAGGAACAATGGTTTATAAATGATGAACTGACTATTTACTTATGCTTAACTAATGATTCATAGTGTGTAGTTATTATAAAGTGTTACCAACTTGGGTACATATTTTGGAAGTGTAAGCACTTCAAATCTCTTTCCCTGTTTACAACAATTTTTGTATTTTAAAGAAACCATTGTTTAATAAAACAGAAATTAGTTGATTTTTTTCTCAGCTGTACTGAAAACATCCCAAATTCTAACTGCGTACCAAACCATCACTTTTGCTTACTGTTACACCCTTTGGGGTTTGTTCAAAACCCTTACTGTAATTATCTGTAGCTAATTAGAGAAGAGAGAGAAGGATGAAAACTTATCTCTGTCAGGCCAGGGGAGAATCAAGAACGGCCTGTCTGTGAGTTACGGCTTTATCTTTGTGCTCGATCACTGGCCTTACTCTCTAATAGCATCCTATAGGTATCCAGTGTCATTCAGGATGGCTGTGCATTATATCTGATTCTCCTTGGATGAGTCATCGGCAATGTCATCCCCCACACATGGCACAGTTAACACGGGGGAGCGCGCTCAGTATGCAATCATCTTACATCATCTTTTCATCACTCTCATTTATTGTGTTCTTTCTCTCTCAGGTTTGATTCATCTAGAGGCACTCAGTGGGAGGAGCCATGACTGAGGGGGAGGGGCAATTTTACAGCGTGCAGGTGGGTGACTCCACCTTTACGGTGCTCAGAAGGTACCAGCAGCTCCGTGCCATTGGATCCGGTGCCCAGGGTATCGTCTGGTGAGTGGGCGGCTGGAATTAACAGAGTTTTATCTGCCTCCATGCTAATGATGTCATCAACCCATTAGGCATTGCCTGTCTACATTTTGTCATGAGCGAAGCAGATGTGTTTTTGTCATTGACCTGAATGTCTCATTAGAGATTTGTTTCCTTGGTTTACAGCTGCTTTAATGAGAGAGACTTTTACAGCTAGCTGCATGTCTAAATTGTTTACCCAAGCGCAGGAGATGGATGCTAAACACTGTTTGCAATAATGTTGTTAGTTACCGTAAAGACATTTATAAGGGCATTTAAAAGGGAACTGAGTTACAATAGGATTATACATGTATAAATATGTGAATAATACTTGAACCAGTAATAGTAAATGATGATTGTGATCATGTCATTTTTCTGCCCTATTAAGCTCTGCTCTGGACACTGTTCTTGACATCCCAGTCGCCGTGAAGAAGCTGAGCCGGCCCTTTCAGAACCAGACCCATGCGAAGAGGGCTTATAGAGAGCTGGTTTTGCTCAAGTGTGTTAACCACAAGAACGTACGTCCTCTTAACAGTGCATTCTTCCATTCAGAAACACACTGCATCGTGCTGTAACCGTCTCAACTCGGTTTTTGTCAGGGCTGTCACACCTGCAGGCTGTTTTTGCTGGAATGTCACACTCGCCGGTTCAGAATGTCAGAGAGGTGATGGAGTGAAGAGCTACCTCTGACATTTCTCTCCAATTTCCTGTCACTGAATGGCTGAGAAAACAATATGAAGTTAAAAAAATAAAAACAGAAGTACCATGTGAACGTAAACTCTTGAAACATTTGAAATTCAGGCGTAATTTTCGAACAACATTACTTTTAACTTTAAAAAATTTGAAAATGGTTCGAATCCAAAATAGTTTGTTTGTGACGGCAATGGATATTAGTATTGCAATTTTAGTATACAATATGCAAAAAAAATTCATATAGTACAATAAAGTATAACATTTTTATTAACATTGTTAAATGCACACGTCTCTACACTTTTGACAATTGTTTTTGAATTAATTGACTAAATTAATGGTTCAGTTGGTTTTCTTCATGAGTAATATTTAATATAAATGTAGTAATGTTTCTTGGGTTTTTTTTGTGCAAATATACCACCTTAACATTTTAATTTAAAATAAGTTTTAATATTGATATTTTTTATTTTAAAAGATGTTCAGCCCACTGTATTATATATTAAGGCTGTCAGTTGACTAAAATGTATCTTATGACATCATCATACTGATCATATTGACTGAAAAATGGCCAACAAAAGAAGCTATTTTTTGTAGTAAATGAAAAAATATTAAAGACTAGACAAATTGTAGCTTTAGAAATAAATGTTTTGATTCAACATAAAACATATGTGAACATTTAGGCACCGTTTGATTCATTCAAAAAACGGATTCATTCAAAAATGAAGTGAATGGCTCTCTTTATGAATGGTTTGAATTATTGGTTCACATGATTTATTCAAAACGTGGATCCATTCATAGACTAGACACTGCTTTGTTGCTCAGAGATAAACAACAATTCTTTAATTCTCCTAAATCACATTTAGACTTGTTATATTCAGGACAAAATCAGCATTTGTATACCGCTCTCCCTGCACGTGTGATGTGATCTATGGTAAATATGAGACAAAAACTCATACAGGGGCATTTTTTGCACCGATTTCTTGAAAACTGGACTGCATTCATGGAGTTGTTTGCCTGCATCAGATTTGTCAACTATAATGAAATGTATGATTGGTCTGGGCCCAGTACATTGATAAAAATATTTAGGTTTTTAGTATTTTTTTATTAGGATTATTACTATAAATTTACTTTACCAGCAATTACTGTTAATGCTAGCCTGTAAACTTTCTACCAACTTTGATCTTTCTACCATTAGCTCTCTTCAGCTGCGTTTACACTTGCCATTAACATTAACATGGATAATCAATCACAGCGCATTTACAACATCAGCTGACTTCTCTGTCTGGATAACCGATCAGATTTGTCTTTCTCACACAGTATTTAAATAAGTCTGCAGAGATTGGCTGCTCCTGCAGCTTCAGACCAGAGGCCTGACTTTGGTTTTTGTCAAGCTGATTGTTATGTGTACATTAATCCAGATTTATTTTCTCTTTCTTTCCCTTGCAGATCATCCGCTTGCTTAATGTCTTCACACCCCAGAAGTCACTTGAAGAGTTTCAGGATTTGTAAGTTCTCAGTTCTGTCTTTTTGCTGACCTTGTCATTTAGCATAAGCTGAGTTTGTATGGCCATAGGGTGTGTTGGTCCTTTGGCCCTCTGTGTTGTTATTAACGGTCAAAGTTTTGCTGAGACCACAATGCACTCTCAGGAGGAACTGATGAATTACGCTGTCCTAATGCTGCATGTGATAATTATAGCTTTAGGATCTAAATTATATGTTATTAAATCAAGATTAATTACAACTCCTGACAACAGCACTTCTGTTGCTGTGTTTTATAGAAGTGGCGCTGACTCAAAGTATTAAGCTTGAGGTCTTGGGTTGTTATATTCTAGTCAGTACTGTATATGTAAGAATATGTAAGAGACCATCTGAGTTGTAACTGAGCACAGAGGAATCTGATAGTTCCCTGGTTTCTCTCAGGTATTTGGTAATGGAACTGATGGACGCTAGCCTTTGTCAGGTGATCCACATGGACCTGGACCATGAGAGGATGTCTTACCTGCTCTACCAGATCCTGTGTGGCATCAGACATCTACACTCAGCTGGCATCATTCATAGGGTGAGATGTTCTCTGTGGCAACCCATGGGGGAATTATGTAAAAACAAAGCTAAAAATATATTGAACGAATATCAGAAAACAAAAACAAATGTTAACGAACCATAATGTAGTTAAAATATTGATTTAAAATACTACTAATATTAAATTACAAAAACTACAATTCAATTAAAAAAAAAAAAAACAATGTCAGAAACAAATGTGAAAACTAATAAATGGCAAACATAACTAAATAGAATTTAAATGAATATTAAATATAGTATATTTCAAAGCTATTACCTTACTCTTTGCTGCCTTGAACTTTATACAATTTTAGGTATATATCTGTGTTAATAAAGCAGTAATATTGCAAATCTTAACATTTTGTGTTTAATGTGTCTGTGCGTTATTGTCCTCTTGAAGTTGTTTGTAACATGCTGTTCATATTTATTGAAAATTAACTTACAGACCAACCAGTTAACATCTCTAGAAAACAATTTGTTTAGTATATGCATTGGAAAATATTGTCAGCTACTGTTATCATTTGCATCCTAAAGTTTGTACCGAATGTTTTCTTTAAATAACTGAAGACTAAATTCAGCATGACACATCACCAGCTGGGTTCCATAAATCATTTTACCTTGCAATATATCAATGCCTGAGATGTTTTTCAGTATGACAGTATGAAACTGTCAATTCTGCTCCTCAGGATCTGAAGCCTAGTAATATCGTAGTGAAGTCTGACTGCACGTTAAAGATCTTAGACTTTGGGCTGGCCAGAACCGCCTGCACTAACTTCATGATGACACCCTACGTAGTAACCAGATACTACAGAGCACCAGAGGTCATCTTGGGAATGAAATATAAGGAAAATGGTAAAAAAAAAAGAAAAAAAAAGGACAATGATGCTCTTCAAAGATCCAAATAAAACTGTGTTATTATTAATATTTGATTGTTTTTTTTGCCAGTGGATATCTGGTCGGTGGGCTGCATCATGGGTGAGATGGTCAAAGGAAGTGTCATATTCCAGGGCACTGATCGAATCCTTTTTACTCTTGTTCTCTGTGTGTATCCCAGGGCCTGTCGTAGTCATTGAAAGTTTTTAGTTTTATGTGAATTTATCTCCTTGACTTAATTGATCTCAGATATTGACCAGTGGAATAAAGTGATTGAGATTCTGGGAACCCCTTCTCTGGAGTTTATGAACCGTTTGATGGAGACTGTAAGAAACTATGTGATGAACAAACCCCAGTTTCCTGGAGTCAGTTTTAATGAGCTTTTTCCCGATTGGGCCTTTCCTTCAGAGACTGAGCATGACAAGATCAAAAGTAAGATGTCCAAAAACTTCTTCCTTTGCAGTATTTGTTAATGTTGCACTTTAAACAATTGCTTTGACACATGACATTTTACATTAAAAATAATGTAGCTAGTCAAGCTCGAGACCTGCTGTCCAAGATGCTGGTAATCGACCCTGAAAGCCGCATCTCTGTGCAGGAGGCCCTCAATCACCCTTACATCCATGTGTGGTACGATCCGGCAGAGGCTGATGCGGTCAGTGCACCTTTCATTTCTCTTTGTCTTGCTTAGTCCAGATGAAACTGTTTTACAGGGGACATTTTTACAATGCCAATGAGCTTCTCACTAGACTAGGATGTACAATGATTGTTTTATGTATTCAGCCTCCTCCGCAGATATCAGACAAGCAGTTGGAGGAGCGGGAACACAGCATTGAGCAGTGGAAAGGTACAAACAACGTTTGCTGTCACTACCTCCTGCTGAGCTATAAGCTTCTTGTAGAAAATGAATGCTTACAGCAGAAATGATTAGTGTGATGAATTTAACCGGGATCATTTGCATTCTCATTTATTCATTCATTTATTAGTAATGGAATGTTTATTTAAAAGTTATGGAATGGCTTTTGAGCCTTGAGTTCGTAACCCTCAGTCAAGCTGAATTGATGAATATAGATGAATATGAGTTATTCGTGATTTGTAAAACAATGAAAAGGCATATCATTCTCTTTATGATTTCTTTGGGTTTTCTTTGGGTCCACTCAGAGTTGATTTATAAAGAAGTAATGGACTGGGAGGAGAGGAACAAGAATGGAGTGCTGAAAGAGGAGTGTTTAGGTGAGTCACATACAAATGTGAAAACAGTGTAAATTTGTTTGTCTCTCTCTAGATGACAATGATTATTGGAAAAACTGACAAGAAATTGTGTTTTAATTTAACCTTAGACTAAAAATAGATGAAAAAATCAAAATTAATTTGTAAAAATTTTACCATATCAATTAAACAAATACCAATTAAACGTCTCATTCTAAGTCTGATTTATTTATTTAAAAATTAGTGGCTAAAGGTGCATTCTGTAGTTTGGTTCTAATTTGTAAGGTTTTATAAATTCCGTAATTAATCACTCACCGTAATTAAACAATTGTGGTAGTATCATTGCTGTCTATGGGAGGGTCAGAGACCAGAGAAAATAAAAATTGTCTTGCTAAGTGTACTGCATTAAATGAAAAAATCCAGATTCATATGTTCAAATTAGACAAAAAATTAAACTGAGACTTGCCATAGCATTTGCGTTTAGCTGTTTTGTTTGTTCTGATTGCTCATCCTCATTTGTAAGTCACTTTGGATAAAGGTACAGAGGAACTTTATATTCTTTAGAAATAATTTGGAACACAAAAACAATTAAATGCATTAACTGCTTTCAACTGTTTATCATATTACTTTTGGTGGCCCTAATTTTAATGCATTGCTTTGTGTCTAGTAGACGGTACGGTGAACAGCAGCACCACTGCCTCCCAGTCATCCTCTATAAACGACATCTCGTCCATGTCGACGGAGCAGACATTGGCATCAGACACCGACAGCTCCTGCATCGACACCCTCACAGGACCATTAGAAGAGTGACTTGAGTGACTTCCACCTCCCCCGTCTTGCTTATGTCACATCCCTCTCCCTCACCTGTGTGGGCCATGCTGTGGCCTTGACTGAAGAAAAGTGTGGGTGCACGTTCATTCGGCTTCAAGTTTACACTCGTAATCCTTCACTTTTGCTTTTAAGGGGCTGTCTCATCTTTCATATACAGGCATTTGTGTAATATTACCCTTTAGACACATCTGTAGTGGCTAAAGCTCAGATTACACACCAACAGCAAAATCAAAAACCTTTATGCATCTTTACAGTTTTGGTTTTACATTTTTTAAACAACTCCGTTCGTAATTGGGCAAATAACAGATAATAGGTTTATGCTTCAACACATTGACGTTTCACTTCATATAAACTAAGACTAAGATTTAATCTAGTGGCATTATTGCAGCAGCATGTGTAATATCTGGTTTAGTCCGTGTCATTTATGTCCTCTCTCTCTCTGTGCGATGTAGCTTTTATTACCATTCATTTCATCTCCTAAAAGAAGCACAGATATAAATTCTTGGACAACGTTATAGCTAGTCAGCCCCTTTGGAATGAGTTCCTGTTACAAGTATTGCTGCATGATATTAAAAAAGAACACTTACTAGACAGACAATTTAACTACAGATCAATGAAATATGCCTAAACACACCTAGAAAAAGAACTATAGTGCCTGCCTCTGTACATAGTCACCATACACCTATTTTAAAAGTGAACCTAATGATGCTTTTCGGTTTGTTAGGGTGTAGTCGTGTATATATACGTACATAGATTTTGTGTAAATGTTCTGTTTTTCTTTCTTTGTGCTGTGGAAAATGTCACAGTTTCTAAATATGCTTTTGCATATGTACTGTAAAACAATTTATGTAGATGGAACTTGAAACCGATTTAAAAAGAAAATTGCACATAGACGTTTAAAAGTGAGAATATTCTGTAAAAAAAACAAACAAAAAAAACTTCTAGGTATCCAAGGGAACATTGTGGATACAAAACATCCTAATCAAAGCCCCTGTTCCCGTTCCAAGGGTAATTAATCACCGCTGACATGATGTATCTCAAAAGATTGTATGTTTAATTGCATGAGCTAATGCAAACCATTGCCTTTTTTAATCTCCTTCAACTTGAAAAGCCCATAAGAATGTTGTACAAAGCAAATTTATGCTTCCTTTCCTTTTTTTTTTCTTTTTTTTAAATAGTCAGCGGATTTTTATTTCTTCGGTTTCCTCTTTTTAAAGATGTCCTTTCAGTGAAACACTGAAGGATTTTCATGTTTGTATAAATTATCATGGCCGTATAATTTCATTTCCTTTATATATGTCTCTTTAACCTTAGGTTGCTGTTTGCAAACTTGCGATTCAGTAATAAACTGTAGGTAACCACGCGATTAGAGACCTGTTTTGGACTGTGTGAATCAGGATGGAAAACCGTTCATCAGATTCCTCAACTTTTCTGCTTTCTTTTCCCTCCAGTGTTGTAGATATGTATGATGATGTGTCTTGTACTCTACATTCATTTTAGGCATGATAATAAGGCCTCCTTATCCCAGACTTGAGGACATTGCAGAAACCTTTTGGTTGTACAAGTTTGGAGGATAATATGAGTGTATTGTTAAGTTTGTGTGCCTCCAGGCTCTCATGACAGTCTGAAATGGGAATATCGGTAGATAGATGTACAAGAGTGGAGGATGAACTTAGCATTACCATAATTTTCATGCCTTAGGTTTCTCACTATCAGCGTCTTGGCCTGGAGATCACAAAATGATTAATGGTAATGTACCTACAATCCAATTTTTTTTTTCAGCAGGTTGGAATGTTTTCTACCCATGCCACTGTGTCCGTTTTCTTGAACAAAACATCTCCTTGAGCTTGTGAGATTTCTTTTGGTGCTTCACTTTACTGTTAGCACAGCGATAATGAATTACAACAACGCAATAGTGCATTGTGTTCCATTCTCATTTTGAAGCCTCATGCACATTAGTTTCGCTGTTGTTGATTCCTGTTATAAACACTAGTGATGGACGTCTGTGGCATCGATACCTTCAAGACAACGAACAAAGCTGGCTCGCACTTTCTCAAGGGCTTACTTTCTCTTCTTTTAGGTGTCTGTTTCCCTTGGGGGAGAGGGTGTGTGTTTGTGAACTACAGTGTTTTTGTCACTGACAATCTGTCACTAGAGGTGGAATCAGTAATGACTTGAAGAATTATTGACTTTTAAGATATTCATTTACTTCTCAGACTATCTTCCTGAAGGCCAGTTCACACTAGCCTAGCAGATGCTGACAGCCAACCGATTACAGTATGTCACGTCAAATGTTCATTTGGCGAAAAACAAGCCCTGACCAACACCAACAGACACTGAGAGGGGTAACACTGAATTGACAAAACCAGACGAATGTGTCTGGATGTCATGTCTGTCAGTGCAGTGTGAGTTGGCCTCAAGAAAACAGTTCTCATAATCATCAATCAAATTCTGTAAAAGGAATAGATATCTAACTGCTCTGTGCTTGTAATGTCTGTTTAGCTATCATGTGTTTTGTAATGTTGTGCTACATGTGGGTGCCCTGTCAGTGGGCTATGATGGGAGTTACTCAAATCACAAACCTGTCTGAAACATATGCAAAACCTTAAACGATACTCTATTTACAATAACAGAGTGAGAATTCTTTTCTCTGTGAAAAGAAAAAAAAGAAAAGAAATTAAACATCTGTTACAGCTGGCCAAATAAAAAGCTCAAAGTACTGTTTGTTTTATGTTTTATTTCATATGGTACAAATGCATTCAGTGTATGAACAGTTTGTTTGTGTCTTGTGGTATGTACCTACACAGGACCCAATTAAATAAAATGTACAGTGACCCTCAGCCAGGGCTGAGACTTTTTAAGTCTCAGCTCATTTATATTAAGAGCATCTTTAGGGTCTATTTTTAATTAAAATCTCTTTACTCAAATATGGTATCCATGCTCAAACTAGACATGAAATTTTATCCTACTTTGGTTCATTCCTTTGTCTTTGACCACTTAAATGGCAAAAAATTGCCTTGAGTATTTTTTAAACATGCTGGTCTGCACAGTCGTTCAAGCAACAAAACTGTTCTCGAAAGTGGGACAATGGTTTCCCCCAGGAATGCATCCTCATCTCTACAGCCCTGAAACAGACTCCCGTTTTTGTTTTTTTGTTTTTTCCCAGTTTAATATTGCTGTTTCCCATCCCTGGTCTTGGAGCACTTGTAACACTAAACATGTTTTATGTCTTCCTAGTTCAACTCCCAGACTGGGAATGGAGGTATCAGATAAAGACATCAGAAATGTATGTTATTGTGGGTAACTCCATGAAGTGGACATAACACTGCTTTTGAACAATGAATCCTTAATATGCTACCAAGGTTGGTCTTGTAGCATAGCACATGAATGTTTCAAAAACTCTGAACAATGCGACTGGTTTTCCGGGCCTCTGCGTTAAGCTCACCAAATGTTTCGAAGAACTGCTCCATTTCCTGTTGCAGAGTGGCGTTCCGTTTATCTGCATCTACACGGGCTCGCTCTACGTTTCTCATCTTTATCTCAGCCACGCTGACCCAGCGCCGCTGCTGTTCCAGAGTTGAGCGTAGCCCTGCGACTTCCCCTTGAAGTACCTTATTCCTCTGCTCCAGCCTGGAGACAAAGAATGAGGTATACCCGCTGTGTTCAGATACACTTATTTATTAACCAGTGTTTCTTAACCCTGAACACTCCACCAACATTGTACATTTTCAAACTCTTTCCTAATCAAATTATGCTATTTATCTTTTTGGCTTGTTAGAGACCTGAAAAGTAAGGTTAACGAATGTACAATGTTTGTGTGCCTTTAGGAACAGGGTTGGAATAGACTGACTGTTAATAATCCGTTTAACTTTTACCCTCACTGGTAATCTTGATTTTTACAAGCCACTAGTCCAGGGATAGATAACATCGGTCCTGGAGTGCCACTGTCCTGCAGAGTTTAGTTCTAACCACACTATACAAACGTACAAGCTAATCAAATCTTCAGGATCACTAAGGCTCCAGGCAAATTGGAACTAAACTCTGCAGGACATAGGCACTCCAGGACCAATGTTGCTCTGCAGTCCATCTTGTTTTTTGCTATTTTTTTTGCTATCACTGTTGTCTGGTACCAAGACTACTTAAGTGATCTTACCTGTTAATTTTTGCCTCGTACTCTGCCTTTTGTCTGGTCATCTGTTGACGAAGCCCTGCAACAAGGCACTGCATTGCATGGGAAGCTGGAAAGCCCAGGGGCTCTTGGGGAGCATTTGGTAAAAAGACTTCGCTGCTGCCGGTGCTTAAAGGCGCATCTGTAGGAGCAGAGGATGAGGCAGGGGAGTTAGGTCGTATCTCTTCCTCTCTAGAGTCCATTCTGAATGAGGAGAACTGTTCTGGGGAGACATTGCAAGGGCTTGCAGCTCCACCACTCCCACTGCCCCCATCCAAAGGCACAATCTCACAAGAGGACCAAGAGCTGCTGCTCTCAGCCACACTGACAGTACCTTTGGCCTCCTTGTCTTCCAAATATTGCTCTCCTTGTTCCTCTGTAACTATGTTGTCATAGACAGATAAATTACTATCCTGGGCTTCACTGCTACCTCCACTTTCCCCTAACGCTTTTCCTGGTCCCCAGCTGGTTTCTTCCATGTCAGGCCAGCTCCTTGACTGCATACACATTTGATCTCCTGCTTCCAGTTCTTTGCTCAAAGAAGAGCAGGCAGGTAGTGGGGTGGAGGGTGTAGGTACATGTCTTGTATGAAGAGATTCTTGTGCTGGGCTACCCTGACTGTGGTTGTCATAAATCAGAGTAGAGCTGATTGATGAAGAGTTCTCTTTAAGTTGTTTTTCTATCTCTGATAAATGGGTAATGTTTTTGTCACAAGGGCTTTGAAAAGACTCTCTCCTCTCTGTGTTTAACAGTAGAGTGTGTTTCTGTGGACAGGCTACAGTCTGTTCTGGAAGGACCATGTGATTTTTGCTCAACAGAGGTTCCCTCATGTGGGAAGGTGGTTCGTGCACCCATTCCACCAGGTTGCTTTGTCTTTGTATGGGGAGGGTGGCATGTAGAGATGTTTCAGGAGGGTTGCAGTTCTCTCGGGAGAAGAGCAGGCTGTGCTCACGGATGAGTTCAGACATTAGATGTTGCACAACTGCTGCCCCTAGTTAAGGAGAAAGGAATGAGTAAGAGTGTGTCCCACAGATTTAAGGTAGACTGTTTCATATAACCTCAGTACACACATTAAACTGTACACTATCTAATCTCGTTTGAAGCCAGGACTTTATCTGTGTTAAAGACCACAAAACCTGTTTATGGGTACCTAAATATTTCTCACCTCCAATGATACTTTCTGGGTCCTCAGCTTTAGGCCTTAGAATATTTGGCCCAAAAACAGTTGCCAAGTTCTGGATACTCATTTTGTTGGTATTGGAATATGACTGCACATCATTTAAAAATCTGAAACAGAGATGTGTCATAGCTGTGTTATCTGATGTGAGCCACGTTACACTTTTGAACTTTACACTGTTAAACTTGATGCATCATTGCACATTAGGTCAAAGCTCCAAATGCCAGTGTCAAAATGTAAAAAACCTAACCTCTGAATATTTGAATAAAACAAATGACTTCAGTCTTACTGGCAGATGTATTTCAGGAGGTTGAAGTTTGCTACAGGTAGTTCATAAAGGAGACTCCTCAAGTCTTGCAAACCCTGAAGTACAAGATGAGATTGAGGCAAATTATTGTTGGTATGTAATGTAATAATATTGAATACATTTGGTTTAATTTTGTCAGACAATATCATGTGCTCTTCTTTAAAGAAAGTGATGGTTAACTATACCGTTTCTCTGTCTGAGGGAATTCTTTTACCACATACAAGAAACTCTTCATAGCGGGAAAATGGCACCAAAGGTTCAGGCAGCTCCCTGAGATATAGCTTTAGCAAAGATGCTACTGTGTGAACATCTGTGCTGCTGGGAGAGCAAACATGTATTCACTACAGGAGTAAAATCATTCACACAAGTACTTGTGGTTGCACTTGAATTACATTATTTTATTCATAACTGATTACTGATAACACTACTGATAATATCATACACATACAAACATTATTTCTATTATTATTCCACAGTTGTAAAGTTTTTATTTTTTTAACCCTATTTACTATCCCCTCACCCTAAACCTACCCCTCATACAAAATTATATGTATTTTTACGTTTTCAAAAATGTAAACTTGTTTCCAAATGGAACCCTGCAAGCTCAAAATTTACTGGTATTACTATATTTGTTGGAAAATGTGTTCCTCATAACATAGCAAATACCAGTAAATAAACACAAACACACACAGCAATGTTGGGCAAACTGTAGACTTTATATTCACATGGCTTTCAATTTATAAGTTGAATTGAGTCCATTATGGGACACTGGAAAAGACTTTTTCAACTTCTGGACTAGGCTTTGTCAAGTCATTCAAATTTTCATTCTTTCATTATTAGTTTCCTAGTTACACCTTTCCCAATCCCATTCTAAAAAAAACGAAGGCCATTTGTTCATCTTCAATCACAAATAAAGATATTTTTGATGCAATCCGAGAGCTTTCTGACCCAGCAAGGGTACTACCATGATTAAGGTCTAGAAACATAAACGTATGCGCTCTCTTGTGCTTATGTGCGCATACATGGTTTACGATCTTTACGCTTTGATCTGAATGGAAACAACGCTTCCATATACTCTCTAAAATGGCACGATAGGCTGTTGAATGAATTCTTTTCATAGCTTTATAACATTACGGTTGAACCAATGATGTCACATTAATTATTTTAACTATTTCCTTTCTATATGTCTGAGCCTTAATCATGTAAGGAGCCTTGTTGTCAATGGAGGGGTCAGAGAGGAATGCATCCAAAATATCTTCATTTGTGTTCCGACAAACAAAGGTACTACATGATTGGAATGACAAATTGACAGAATTTTCATTTTTGTGTGGAAAATTCTTCTTAACATCAACAACTTACCTGTCAAAAGATGGTTTCTCCCCAGCATCAAAAGCTTCCTGTAGCTCTTTAACCAATGTGGCCTGGCCGGGCTGCCTGAAGAGTCCCACCTCGGTGAGCCCGTGCTCTCGGATGAAATCAACACACTGCTCCACCACCAACGGAGCCATGTGGTCCCCATACCTCCTCTCATACAGGACTGTCTCCTCCAACCTTTGACCAAATACACCTGTGATGGTAAATTACAGGTATAGAGCTATCAGCGTCAGACCCCGTTTAGCTCCTTAGTAACCTAATTTTGTTAAACGAGATGTGCTGAAATAGCAAGAGCACTTGTTATAAATGTTGTCAAAACAAGTTCAAAACAAGCATACAATGAAGATCTTGTTGAGTCCACAGAAATAGGACAGATGCATAAAACAATAATAATGTTCTGCTAAAAAGTGGCTTTAAGATTAATGCACGCTGCTGCTGCACTGCACCAAAATCTACCTCTGTGTGAGATGGTGTGCGTTATCCCTGCGTAACATTTAATACTCACGTCTTCTGAAGCTCAGCACCCTTTTTATCTTCCTGTAAGCAGAGTGAGACAGATAGCTTCCAGTACGCTGGATTGTCTGCTTGTTTTCAGGCATCTTTTCTTGTCTGTCTGGCTCAGTCTCCTTTATTTATTTATTTTTTTGGGACACTCACACATCCGCTATCCTGATCTCACCCAAGTCTTCGTAGCAATCCTTAAACTGGCACCGAACCAATATCCTTTTTGCTCATGTTTTGCAAACTTGTTTGGTCTAGAACTGGATGTTCCTTTTCCTTTGTTCTTCCTCCACCCTCTCTCTCGCTCTCCTGTCTGCAGGTAAGATGATGAGGCTCAGTTCACCAAAGAGAAGCTCTCTCTCTCCTGCTGATGTGCAACACTGACCCTCCAACTCAGATATGCGTGCTTATCGGATATATCAGCATTCCAAATCAGATGACAGTCCTCATTCTGAAAGAGGAGGCATTGTTCAAGTACACACCTCTTATTTTAAGGACATTGCTATAGAAATATTCCTTCAGATTCAGAGTCCAAAAGTTGAAGGGCAGAAGTTTAGCAAAGTTGATCAAACAATGAAGTGTTTACGAAATAAATGTGGTGCCTTTAATCCTGGTAAAAGGAGACAGCTGATTAATTTTGTCGTACTTCGACATGCATCCCGATCATGAAAGGACTTCCTCCTCACTGTTGTCCATCCAGTGCTCTGTCTCTTATACAATTCCAGGATTCTTCCTGCGGGAGTGGTAATAAATCTAGTTCAAAGTAGATGTTCCCTGTAACACGGCCTCTTGAAGTAGACATCTCTTGAAGGTGACATCACACGTCTGTATTCCCCTCTAAAGGGAAGGGAGGTTATGTTTGTCAGGACTTAATTGTCCAAAGTCTCCAGTGACGTGAGTCAGCACCTCCTCGGTTTACTGTCAAATTAAGTCCGCCTCCCTAACTGAATTTCAAACACTGTTATATTAAATAGTACATAGTACTTGTCCTGTGCTTTTTCTTTGTCTATTTCCTGTCTGCTTTTTTGGAACCTCTTGCCTGTACCAAGCTACACCACTGCAGGGTTACTGAAGTGTGGCCAAGGTGGCGCCAACACCTTCTGTTTCCCCTATTTTCGTCCCCTTACCATGAATCATTAACACCACAAAACACAGATTGACTAAAAATAAATGAGCTAGAACTTTCTGCAGTCTCTTCCTTTCTTTCTTTCTCTCCCTGTGTACCTCACATGGCCTGAATCCAAGAATTTTCCATTGGACGTGGCTAAACACACCCCTCAATACCCGATTTATACATTTGTGCCCAGTAACTTGGCCCCTGATGAGAATCCCAGTCTAAAACAGATCCCTAGACATTGGCCCAGTGAGTGTGCAGTGCATGTGAATGTGGCGGTGTTATCTAAAGGGGCATCTCTCACCTTTTAGGAGCCCCAGAGCTGTGTGGAGTCATGTTGGAGAGGTAATGTAGAGAATTCATGGGGAATGTTAATCTCTCTTGGGAAATAAGCAGCAACATGGATTCTGCAGCTCAAGTTTTGTATTCAGCTCAGATTTGCATGCAGGAAAAGACTCATCATAATTGGGCTTCTGCAGGTGAAAAAATGCGCTTCCATAATATGCTTAAAGTGCTCTATTTTTGCACACTAGTTTTGTACTTAATATGCTAAAATTGATTCTTTAGTACTTCTTAAGATAAACTTAAGACCATCTACTCAACTGTGCAAACAATGTGGATATGTTTATGTTTTGATCTGAACGGAAACATAGAATAGCATTGTTGTAAGGATGACATGGCGGAGATGAACTGTTAAGATACAATCATAGCTTTTATCATAGTCCTACACCATGTTTTTCTTTAATCAAGAATCATATTTTAAACAGAATTTCTTTTACAACCGGCACTACTCTGTGGATACCAGCTAAGGTAATATTGACCATAAATTAGACACTAAAGAAGACAATTGTGATGATTCAAAAGGCCAGCTCATACCAGCCATTTGTTCATAAATTGGATTATACTGTTGGCACTGTAGGCTGTTTTGATTTACTAAATAGAACAAATTTATATGAGTAATTTGTTTGTGAATCTGACTGGTTGCACTGTGTAACCAGTTTATATAATCACAGTTGCTCAAGCTCAGCTAAAAAATGATGACTTTTGCCTTGGGGACGTAGATTTGAAAGCAAGAGTGTGCTGCTACTGGATTAGAATGTTTTGACAGATGTGTTTCCACAGTTATTAAACTAAATCTAACCCCCAATGTAACCCACCACTCCCAAAATGGGAGAACAAAAATGTATTTTTCAGTTCACCACTATAAAAGTTTAACCAACTATGATTACTTTCACGGAAAACTGCAAATATGATTTTTAAAATCCTTATCGGAATTGTTTGAATAAAAATTGATTAAAATGTGTATCCTGCTTTAATCCATACGTTGTCTTGTAGTGTCTTGTATTCACAAAGCTATTGTATGGGAATGGGATTGTATGGATATGATGGGGGTTGACGGCTCTCATGAGAAAACCAAGGTGTACTGTAACATCATTATTCCCAGGCACACTGCCAAGATGGACAAACAGCTGCCGCCCATGCGCTCTCACTCCAACATATGCTGTAAGTAATAGAGGAGCAAAAGACTGAACCACTGAGAAAAGTTCATGAGATGGTTGCTTCAACTCTAAACGACACTGGCTGAAAAACATTCCAATTTGTTTGCAGAAATCATGAGAAAAATTCTCAGTATTTGCTGTTTTGAATGACATAAGCTTTAGCAGCATGAGTTTTTCAGCATTTTGTGTGGTTTGCGAACAGGGTAGACAAACTGCGGTCTGTGAGGAGGCTAGTCATTAGAGTGTGTAATAAATGGCCCATGATTTGGCAATGACTGGAATGTCTGTATTGTGTGAATGGGTTGTTATGACTATGGCTGGAATCCTAAAGACTGGTCTGCAGTTTCATTGTAGACAGTCAAGTCACATTGAATGGTAAACGTGAATGGTAAAAGTGTTTTATCGTGAAAATGACTCCCACCTGCCTGGATTTTCCAGAGACCACAGAGTTTAGAGATAAAATTAGTCAGATATTCTGATCCTAAACAACAGTGTGTGTGTGTGTGCGTGTGTGTACCTGTAAAAGGTATCCAGATGCCCTTATTTAGGCTCTTCAGCCATTCCTCCCCTTGACCACAGCTGTTTGACAGAAAGAAATATGAGCCGGGACTAACCAGTACATCCCTGTTTCCTCCTAAATGGAAAGACAGTGGTAGAATTCATGGAAAAAATTAGTTATCACACAGCATCCAAATACCCAAAAGTAGATTTGTGCATATCTCAAACAAATTTTGCAGCATAATTTACTAAAATCTTGATGTGTAGCCTGATGTACAAATGCATGTATCAAATATAATTCCTAATAATATGTCATAACAAACACACCATTGACTATTATACAGTAGATCAAATGCAAGAAAGCCGAATGGATTGGTCACAAAAACTTGTTTATGCAGTATATTTGTTTCCTAAAATCTAACACAAGGTGGTTTTGAATGTTTTGTCAGCAGCCAAACCCAAAATGTAAAAAATCTGCACACTCATAAATTACCACTGTTATTTCCTATCCTGTCACAGTATGACATGTCAATATACCGGCTTTGTGGGTTCTGGGAAATTGGGGATTTCAATTACAAGGTTTGTTTTTAGAACATCTTTGTCTTTTGAGTGCAGAAAGACTAAGCTAAGTGGTGTGTATTGCTCTTTATTGTGTAAAAAATCTCTGTTTGTCCTTTGTGTCATTGTGTCCTTCAAATCCATCAGTGAACTAACTGGAAGATAGCCTAAGACGAATCAGATCCCTATTTCTTATCTTTAAGCACCACAAGAGTTCAGTGAGGGAAGAGGAGAGCATTGATTTTCATAATTAAATTAAAAACTCTTGGCATTTTTTCTCCTTCATGCATTTCTCAGAGACAATATTAATCACAAGATGGGTCTCGGTCACAATTAAAGTATGCCCCAGATTCCACTCACATTTGCCAGTAGAGTGCAGTAATTAATTCCAAAGAGGACACTTTCTGTAACAAGACGAGAGCTGTAAAAATCCAGCTAAGTGGTTTATCAATACTGACCGCTTGCTGAGGCTGGCCTACGCAATAATGATATTAAAAGGAGAGCATTGAAATGCCATGAAAGGGCATTTCACAGATTCAGAGCAGTGACCGACACAGCGAGGACCAAATCATGTCTTCATGTCTTCAGAAGACCTGGAATATAGTGCAGATTTGTATTTTATCTGTCTTTTTTGGTCATTTTTTAAGTTGAGCAGCATCTTTTACCGTGACTGTCAACATTTGGAAAAACGCTGTATTAACATTCTGCTATACGTCTTTTATGTTCCACATATAAAAGTTGAAGTTAGCTTGAAGGTAAATAATTACATGATTTTCTTTTTGGTTATCGGTTTCAATGCAAGTAGCCTACTTGAAGATAACTATGAGAACCTGTGTAAGTAGTTAGTTCTTTGACACAATCTGTGGAATAGAGAGGAATTCTGCATGTAATAAAGAGTAGCATGGGGGTTAGGGGGATGTTGTTACATCTGAGTAATCGAAACAATGGTATATGCTTCCTTGACTTGAGGTGGTTATGTGGTGTAAAAACAACAGCCCAGTCTTCCTCCTTATGTTTCCATGAATTAGAAAAACTTTTTTAAATCCATGGTACAATATAGAGTTTTATCTTGCATGACTCATCTAATAAGCTAGTTTGCATTCTTCTCAGTTCCCAGTTTGAAGCAAAAACATTACTTCTATGCAACAAGCAAAAAATATAACAGCAGAGCATTTCCTTGTCCAGACTTTAGGTTTTCACATTCATGTTATCTATCCTCATTTTTAGATCTATCTGTAATTACACTGATTTAGAGTCACTGTTTGCGTGCTCCACCCGAGTCTTTTCAAACTCATTATTTTGAAATCCTTTCCAGCCCTTGAAGAAAAACCAGCAATATACCTGTCGCTTCTCTGCTTTAATGTATTCGTTAGTGAAATCTTTGTCAGCACGGCATGGGGTCTGTCTTTCATGTTCAGTAATCGCTTGACCCAGAAACTCAGGCAAAAAATATCTTTGATGATAAGCTGCTAGATATGACTTCTGCTCAGTATATATAGGTTCATCATAATTCTGATGATTGAAACTCTGCATACTCTCTTTCTTTATTTAAAATGTAATATAACCAAATGTGTATATATATAATATTTATTATGCTGCAAAGAAGTTTTCACAAGTTCACCCTATCCAAACAACTAATACACCGGTGGGAAAATAGTGAAGCATTTGCTTACCTTTCTGAGCAGCACTGTTGTACTTCCAGGACTTGAAGCAGGTGAGTCCCATCCTGCAGGTGGGTGTCTCTTGAGATGCCTCAGCCAAGGTCAGATCCTCCGTGGGCATGCATCACCATCATCATTGGTGCTGGGGCTCCTGGGGCTCCTGCGGCTGCTAATCAGTGGAAGCTGGCCACGCGGCGTCCCTGAGCACAGGCTCCCCAGCACTGCCATGGCCTGGACAGAAGCCCCATCTGTCTCTCTATCCCTATCTCCCTCCTTATCCATCTCATCAATAAAGCCCCAGCCCTATCCTGCTGGCAGCCACTGCTGGGGGAGATGGAAGGGCGGGGCATGGACCCTCTGCAGCAGACATGCATACACACACACACTGGCCTCAGCATCCCTCCAGAACTGTAATTACTTCAGTACAGTATGCCGTCTCAGGCAGCCAGGACCAATTTCCCTAATGCATCCACCACACCCCCACCCCCCCTGTGGACCGGCCCGGCATTTGGTTTAATGGCCATCGATGTGATCAGCCCTCACCCGCACACAATGACTCAAAGAGGTTATAAAGACGTGAGCGGGTGGCCGGCACGTTAAACTTTTGAACCGTCCTCCATTAGGCTAAGAGGAGCCGTCGTCTCTCTCATCCTCCCTTTCCCATCTGCCCTCTCTCTCCTTCTTGCTTGCTTTCTCACTGCAAGTCAGATTTATGATTCCCAGCCTGGCAGGATCTCAGGCATATATTGATCCTGATGAAAGAGGCTCACTTCATTTGGAAAGAGGAATGGGCCTTTTCAGTAGACTTTACACATCCCATCAAGTGTAGGAGTCGTGGCTGTACTGATGTGGCCACTGGCTTGTCATATACAATACAGGCACCAATGATGTATCTTTGCACATTTTCACTAAATAATTTCTTCAGAAATATATTATTTAATAAGTTTACTAAATGTACATGTGTTTTGCTAAATGTACATGTTTTGCACATGGTATTAGTGCATTGATTAAAGCCTGGACCACTCACTGGTAATAAAAGGCCTCTTGGTGTTCTTTTTCTTCTTTACAGTGTTGCAATTATTATGCATTTTTGTAGGCCAACCCAGAAATTAGCATCACCCTGGTTTCCTGGAGAAAGAATACCAAAGACCAGATAACTAAATACAAGTCAGAATACAATAAGAAGTAAACAGATAGTTAAATATATTAATTATTCTGATTGTCTTAATATATTCTATTCATTGTATATATATATATATATATATATATATATATAAATATATACAACCTACACCACAGTCACATGACTTCAACATTACCACCATTAAGCTTCCAATACGTTTCTACATTTATTTAAAAATCTACAAGTTGGAAAATCTAGAATATTTGAATATTTGAAAAAAGTTAGAATATTTGAATATTTACTCCTCCCCAAAAAGAAAGGGTTGTCATTGATCACCAACCTCCATGTCAATCTAAACCCATAAAAAGTATTAATTGTCTTCTGAACACAATTTAAGATATCTTGGATGAGAACCAGGTGGCTTGCTGTTGTCCTATTGGCTGCCAAGTAAAACTATACTGTCAAGGTCCAGAACAGTTGAAAAAAGACATTGTCAGAATAGTTCATCTGCCACTAAGCCCATATGTGCCATCAGTGGTTCAATCGTAATGTTATGAAGTGATGATATTAACTTTATTCAACAAATTTGCCACTGTTGCACCATTTTGGAGAGTATTTCTTCATTCTAATAGCGTATGCTGTTCTGTGTCAGCTGCGGCGCAAGCATACTCTTTTCAAAAAGGCACTGGTGATGCTACGGTGGCAAATTTTTGAATAAAGTTGTTATTTTTATTTTCTTTCCATACAAAAACAGCCCTGAAAGTGTTATTAATTGGAAGTCAATTTAACTGACTTTTTTTAATTAGAAGTCAAAATATCTTAAATTGCTTTAACAATGCTTTTATGGAACGAAATAGGGGTAAGGGATTCAATTTTCATTTTGGGGTGAAGTCAAAGTCCATTGACTTCTAGATAATGGAACAGGAAATGCAAAAATGCTGACTTGTTACAGACAGGTGTGTTGAATCAGGGTTGTATCTGAACCTCCAGGAACAGGATTGAGCACCCCTGATCTTTCTAATAATGGACTGGCAGCAACTAGTTTGAAACAAATCTGCAGTGTAGTATTTCTCTGTTGCAGATCACATCTTGCAAACCTATTGGAATGTGGGAAAGAATTTTGGCCCTCTGGTTTCTCTGCTCTCACCCCCCGCTGGCCAGTTCCAATTATCATTAAGAGCTTTCCGCTCCTCTTGTGTCAATAGGCGCAATGCACGGTTTTGTGCTGAGCAAAGGCTCTTCTGGAAATGAAACTTGTCAGACACACAAGTTACACACTAGCACTCATTCGCATGCACAAACACAATTCATCTCATGACAGGTTCATGTTTTTACTGGAATTGAAATGGAGGGTTGTAGGAAACTTAAATTGTGAGAGTGGCACAGTACTCGTTTTTAATCTACATAGAAGCTTTTGCTTTGCATCCGTGATCTCCGATAAGATATAAACGTAAATCTGTTAATCACTTTACCTGACACTAAAGAAAACAAAACACAATGCAAAACTGTGCAACACCTGTTTTCGCCATAAGTTATAACAATTTATCTGTTTAAGTTTTGCATGTAATTTACAAAACATACAATTCTTGTTCTAGTTGTGTTTCCTTTCAAAACTGCCCTCTACACTCTGAAGAATGTAATGACACATGACAGGTTGACAACAACTTTGATAAAGATAGGTAGGTAGGTATAGTGAAGGAGGGGTATGTTGAATTTACAATTCATTAAACAGTTGAGATAAATTGGTGGTACATTACAAACTTTTGACAGACTAAATTGGACGAATTTTAAATGTTTTGAAATGAAATTTTGTGCTATCTATATGAAGGAATATATACAGTACATGAACATATACATACATACATACATACAGTAGTCAACAGTCAAAGTAGATCAAAACCTTTTATGAAAGTTTCCCTAAAACCTAAAACCACGATGCATTCTTGTCTTAGGACAAATTTGATTAACTTTTTTGATCCACTTCATATATATATATATATAAAGAATAAATATACAATCTGTCTGGAACATGTCAACTAGGATATTTGAGGAAGAGAGATATTTATGATAGTGGAGCATATCCTTTTTATAGTTCTTTTATATTGTTCAGTCAAGGTGAGTGTGAATAGGGAAGGTGAAAGTTAATGATTAAATTATTCCCAAAGGACATGGCAAGGTGATGTCATAATCTAACACTACGAAAGAGGGCCCTTTTACTGAACTAAACAGGGATTTTAATTTTGTATGAGTCTTCAGTAGTTCATGTCCTAATGAAGTGATCACTATGTTAAAACACTGACTTTTACATTAAAGAAAGTGTTGTTTGGTGCTTCTGGGGGTTTTATTACCATCCCTTACAGATTTAGTATTCTATAGGGACTAATCAGGGAAAGAGTTGTTGTGACCAGTGGCTGGACGATCACTTAAGTTCATAAATCATGCACACAGTAAGTGATCTATAGACGGTGATGAAATAGAAAGACATGTTGTAAGTATTCTCAGCAGAATCAGTAATGTAAAGACCCTGAGACACACTACAAAACATTTTGATTTAAAAAATGTTAAATAACATTTTGTATTGAAAATCTAATCATATAATTAGGACATGTCATGACAATGTTTTAAAATAAAAAATTATATGAATTTGTATGCCTATAGCCCCCCTGCAGTTCCTTCATTTACCCCTAGAGGTCTACAGAACCCTGCTTTAAAGCCCTTAGTTTATTCATAAGAAATTGTATTTAAAAAATGTATTTGTTATTATTATTATTAACTGTTAATCGAAGAATAACAATATAATTGTAAAAACAACTGATTTTGATTGTGCCCTTTTATTGGTGAATATATCATATCAATTAACATTGTAAAGATAGTCTATCAATAATAATAGTTAATGAAAAGTTTGTCTTTTTATATACAAATTAAAAGAATAGTTGCAACAGACAAAGTGGACACAAAGACATCTGTTTAATTGAATTTTTGGTTAAGATGGACAACAATACACTGAAAATAGATTTTGTTTGGGTTTTATAGTGGGCACATGCTCACTAGTATTTATACAAAATAATTATTAATAAGTATTTATATACAGGTCCGCTGTTAAAAGTAAAAAAAATAAACAAAACCTTTCATTTCGTTTGCCAAGAACGATCTACAATATGACAAGACGACCTGTGCTTTGTTCAGTGTCCACCCACAAATCCTCGCTACCGGAAGCGAGCGGTTGGTGTAAAGCGGAAGTCATAAAGAGTGGTGGAGCTGAAGTCTGAAAAGCAAAGTGTTTTATTTTACGACTTAAAAGGAACGGGTGAAAGGTGAGTGTATTTAAATTTAAACGTGTAACATAAATCTTTCTTTCACACGTTTATTAATTGCTTCGAGGCGGCGGGGGTGATATAAAGTGTTCGTCTGTATGCTAACCGGCTAGCCGCTAAAGAAAAACATGCACGAGAAAGCGAATATTTTAAGCGTCGTTTTTAGTTAAACGTTAAAGCATTTTGACCATGAACTTAAAAGTGTGTTATGCATTACACAATCGCTTGGCATTTTATCTCGCTTGTGTTTGTTTATATAAGAGGGCGGTGGCTAGAGCGCTAGTGTGGTTAGCTCTTTGTTACCAGGCAACCAGGTATTTGAAAAAACTAAACAACTTTCGTGATAGCAGTTAACTTTATAGATGTCACATATATTTCTGTATTTACATCACCTGCATTAAATGAGGGACATTGCGTTAAGTGTGCTGGGGTTAAATGTTGTGCCGAACCTTAAATTAGAGTAACCAAAAGGTTTAATACCTTGTAAATAAGTGACGCGAATTTACTAACGTTACATGGTAAATTGTTCAGCTGAACTTTTAACAAGTCAAAACAACTGCAACAACTCGACAACATGAAATTCAAGAACTAGATCAGGAGCGGAGAGCTGGCATCACCTCGGCTGTATTGAATTTTAAAACCCAGCGGGGTGTGGGGAATGTCCTGAGATACTGTTTCCCTGTCGTCGTTTTTATGACTTGGACCTTTTTTCTATTCTGGTGTGGTCAGATGCGACGTTCTAAGCGGATGCGGTCGCCGGATGGCTGGATCGCGGAGTATAGCTGGGAGGAGAGAGTGGAGGTGCACAAGAGACCGAAGCGCAGCTCTCAGAGCGGGGAAAGGGAGCGGCAACCCGGCAGAACTCATCACTATAAGACGTACGAAAGGTAAGTAAGACTTACTCGTGTTTAAAATAAGAAGTTAGCGCTTTTATTTATTTATTTATTTTTAGTTCAAATGGTATTGTTAGATTGTTTTGTTGGCATTGAGCCCTGTCCGCATGTTCAGCGTGTTTGCAGTGGCTTGCGATGAGTGTTAGCGTGTTCTTGGATTCAGAAACAAACGCTCAGGGTGACAAGTGCTGTAATCGGGCACTAAAAGGGTGCTGATCAGTGTTTGCTATTCTAAGAATCCCACTGCTACTTCTGACGTTAGAATACCAATGGAACTTGTTCAAAATATTTGTAGTTGATTATGTTTTCAGTGTCTGTCACATTGATGTTTTTTTTTTTTTAAACTGTCACAGCTTGCAACTGTTTACTGTCATTTCATTAGTTTTATGTGACCCTCCCAGGCATTTTGAAATGCAAACAAAGAGCTTGTAAATGGCCATTCACTCCATGAATAAAAACTTTATTACTGTTCTTCACTCCAGTGAGCGGTAACATTATTATAAATTACCTTTTAAAGTTGCTATGAAATTAATCATGGTTTATCTTATTGTGAATCATTTATCTATGCAGTTTTGTTTTACAATTTTTCTTTTTTTTGCAATTTTTGTAACTGAATCTTTCAGGTAAAAACGTCATCTCGTCTTTACAAGCTTGCATTCATCTATTTCCATTATTGAGCACAATATCCTAAAATCCAATCAGCGACCGATGAGTTGAATTTATTATTTTTTTATAAACTATTAAACTCGGATGAACGTCATTACACAGGAAGAACAACTCATCACAATTTGGAAAGCTCAAGCTCTTTAAAATCAGGTGAATTCTTCTAATTGCCGATCATTGTTCATCGGGTGGGGGAAAATTCACTGAGTATATGCAGTTCTGATCAGGCACAACACAACCTTAATAATTAACATTATAGGCATTGACTTTGTTGTGAGTGAAAATTAAATCTGCATTTATTTTTTGGAAGTGCTTCTGATCGATTATCGGTTACAGTTTGTTGAAGTTTGGTTGTGGGAATATGATCTCAAGATAGCTTCTAGTTGCCGTAATACATAATGCTCTGCGTCAGTACTATAGGTTGACCGCTGTGGTTTGGATCACAAGTTGTTTAAATCGAATACAATGCCTAGGCATCATCCTAACAGATTTACTGTTGCTGCATTGACAGGTTAAAGCATCACTTTCAGTCATAACTGCTCTCACAGAGCTTGTTTCTGAGGCACATTCTAAGTATAGCTTACTTGTGGGTGCTTCCCTTTCGAGAAGACACATGATTCTTTCAGCACCCAGCAGATCACGATTCAGCATTCCTTATCCCCTGCTGAAAGGGCTGATAAATTGCAGCAAAGTGAAAGCCACCTATAAATTTTGCTGTCAAAGAACTCATTGTCATTATATACACAACCGTGTATTCTTTCTCAGGTGTCACATTAGCTCAAAGAGGCTGGAGTGCAGAGAGCGCAGGGCCAGAGAGGCCAGTCTGGAGCATGGCGGTCTTAAGGGTCAGGTGGACCCGGACCGGGAAACGGCGAGGGAGAAAGACGAGAACCATTGCAGCCAATCGTCTGCACACAGAGGGCGTAGTCGACGCAGCAGCAGAGAGCGCCAGCGATCACATCATCACAGTCCCCGCTCAGACTCGGTAAACGATTTGTCAATACGTAGATTTATTTATTTTTTTTACTTCAACTGATGTATTTGTTAATGTTTCTAAAGGCCAGATTTACCTTAGCATCCATCTGCTGTAAACACGCAGTAAGGTGGTCAAGGAATCAGTTGGTTGTTGCAGAAATGGCTATTTGTTGATTGCTTGAGGGTCTTGAACAGAATTAGCTGTTCTTAAGTGCACTTCAAAGAAAGTTGTTTCCTGTCTGAAAATGTGTTGCCATGTCTTTCTTCTGTAACACACACTATGGTGGCCCTGTGCCGTTGTTGGCGATGAATTTGAATTTGCTGCTGCCGTCGTGACCTGGCGTGGGGGTCCGAATCACTTCCTCCCCTTCATCAACCCCCCCCCCCTCGCTGAATGAATGAATGATGCGTACGGGCCTGATTCTGACTGGTGTTTGATGGTGGTGATGATGGTGATGATGATTCCCCCTACTCCAGAGAAGTCATCGCAGGAAAAGAACCAAGAGTGTTGAGGATGATGAGGAGGGTCACCTGGTCTATCACAATGGAGACATGCTAAGAGCAAGATGTATAGAACACAAACCTTTCTCTATGTAACTGTCTGTTCTGTGTCTGTTAGTGGGACAATTCAGCCTACACTTGGGGGATATAAGGGGACCTTTGAAGACTTCTAATATTAACCACTTTCAATTTTAACTATCATGTGCGAAACTTTAATTTGGCACAGAATTTTAGATTCAATAAGTATGATTTAACTGGAATTAGTTCCTGTTAGTACTGTAAAATCTGTACTTTTGGATGTTGTAGCCTCCTGTCCCAAAGCTTTACTTATGACTGCCTCTTTATCCTGTTCATAGATGAGATTATAGGAACTCTGGGTGAAGGAGCCTTTGGAAAAGTGGTTGAGTGCCTTGATCGTTCAAAGTAAGCCAGATTTTGTTACTACGTTTTCATACAGGAAATGTTGTTCTTTTTAACATTGTTCTTTTTAACTACTTTTACATACGGACCATTTAATCAATATGATGGCTTCAGTTCTGAATGCGATGATTGGGCATTGTTTATGCATTGAGGTTTTGTTTTGAATACATAAATGCTTGTCGTTCATAAAAAGATAACATTCAGAATCCGAAATTGGATTGAATGCATTCAAATTGAAATAAATTAGTGCATGTAAATATACCTAGTGTGCTTTTGCCTGCAGAAGCAATGCAAGAGTGGCGCTGAAGATCATCAAAAATATTGAGCGCTACCGTGAGGCAGCTTTGTCAGAGGTTGATGTGCTTGAGCGGATAAATGCGCTTGATGAGAAAAAGAGATTGTAAGTGTTTGACTTTAGCGTAGAAATAGTTTGTAGTTTGGTTTTTTGGCGTAATGACTTGCCTCTGTCTTTGCAGTGCATGTGTCCGGATGCTTGACTGGTTCGATCACCATGGCCACATCTGCATAGCGTTTGAGCTGCTGGGACTGAGCACGTATGACTTCCTGAAGGAGAACGGATTCATGCCCTTCTCACTGAGCCAGATCAGATTCATGGCAGACCAGATATTCAGAGCCGTGCAGTGTGAGTATAGATGCGCAATTGCTACTACTAAAGCTTCAATGCTGCGTCATTTCTAAATCACTTTTTTCCTTATCAGTTCTGCATCAAAATAAGTTGACTCACACTGACCTTAAGCCTGAAAACATTCTGTTTGTGGACTCCAACTATGACATTAAATACAACTCCAAAATGGTAAGTAACAGCATGATGAAATGCCTTTTTTTTTTTTTTTTTAAACGTTAGGCGCAGTAAATGAATGACAAATTAAATTTATCAAATGGTGTTAATATATTCCAAATGTCTCAATTTCAAATAAATGCTCTTCTTTTGGACTTTTTATTTGTTTTTATTAAAGCATGATTTCCTTGTAAATATCAAACGGCATTGACCGCAAACCTTTGAGAATACAAATAAATACAAATAGAATACAAATGTCAGCTTGTAGGATGATGACAATTAATGTCCAATGTATTACAGAAGCGAGATGAGAGGACCTTGAAGAGGCTGGATGTGAAAGTTGTTGACTTTGGCAATGCTACCTATGACCACGAGCACCACACCTCTGTGGTGTCAACACGCCACTACAGAGCTCCGGAAGTGATATTGGGTAAGCTGTTTGCATTTTTGCCGTTGTTTATCCACGAAAACATGACTTTTGAACATTGAAAAATCTCTGCTGGCAGAAATTGGCTGGAACCAGGCATGTGACGTGTGGAGTTTGGGATGTATTCTGATCGAGTTTTATCTGGGTTTAACGTTATTTCAGGTGCAAAATCACACGCACAGACTTTATTATTCTACAAAATGCTTTGTGGCTTTTTTTTTTTTTTTTGCTAAATACTTACAAAACTCCCTCTTTTCAGACTCATGACAGTAAGGAGCATCTGGCAATGATGGAGAGGGTTTTAGGCCCCATACCTCCACATCTGCTTCAGAAAACCAGGTGCAGTATCATAACTTTGAGATTAAGCGTTTTATGTCACTTGTTTCTGAATACATAAGATGTGAGAGGTGGTTTTTAGATTTGTCTTTGACTGAGGCGTGATGTGCTTCATTGTCAGGAAGCGACGTTATGTGCATCATGACAAATTGGACTGGGATGAGCACAGCTCAGCAGGGAGATATGTGAGGAAACACTGTAAACCTCTAAAGGTAAAGATCATGAAATTCTGAAATTCTTTATTCCATTATGCTGCAGATACTGACTCTTTATTAAAAGCTTTATTAATGTAAACCAGTTTATAATATATAAAGCCTCTTAGTTGTTTAATTTGTTTGTTTTATGGTGATGCATTCCAGTGGTCTATCATTTTTCCTCAATTAACTACGCTGTATATTTAATGCTTAATTAAAAGTCTTGTGGACTACTAAGATTGGAGATGCAGTGATGCCACTGTTAATGAGACACATTTTCTGTTTGGGTTGCTTTGATGAAAATAATATAGTTAAATCTCTGCTCCCTTACTCAGCAATACATGTCCTCTAAAACTCCGGAGCACGAGCTGCTTTTTGACCTGCTGCAGAAGATGATGGAGTATGATTCATCCAAACGAATCACCCTGGAGCAGGCCATCGGACATCCCTTTTTCAACCCATTAAGAAAAGCAAGAAAGTGACTTGGAGGCGACACAAAATGAACCTTACTGCTCCCAGGGAGACTGTTGCTGATTGTATCAGTCTGCTTTAAGACTGCCTGCTTCATTAACTCTGTCCATATTTATTGTCAATTTGATTATATGGGCCAAATTTATCAGTACTTTTGGCAAATGAAACTTGAATGCGCTTTGAATACACAACATTTGTCTACATTTTGTCTTTCTTTTTAATAATACTGAACTGGCATTGATAGTTAGCGTATGTATAGTGATATTCCTAGTTTGTGCTATTACAAGCTCTTTCCTGCAGATGGCACCAAAAGACCTGTTCTTTTCACTCCTAGTTTTGCTGCCTTGAGCTCTGATGTATTTTTGAGCAAAGCACATGGACATCATGTGCGTAAAATCTGGAGATTTTGCAGAAATTAAATGCAAATAATCTTTGTTGCAACTAAATTCAGTTTTTATTGCTGACAGATAGAAACAATTCCTGCAATAAAGCATTGATAATTTGACTATCAGGCACATGTAATGTGCAATATACAAAAAAATCCGTTCTTTGACCGTTGCGTGTTTAATGTTAGTTTATTTTTGACACTCTGCCTAAGTGCACTTGGTATTTGGTATTTTGGCGCACACAACGAAGTGAGGTTAAACAAAACAAAATAAAAGTAAAATGTTAAACGAAACGAGGATATGTTTTAGACCTCTAGTGGTTGAAGAATTGAATCGACAATTCCTCGCGAAAGAACAATTGCTTTGGCAACTGTAGCCTTTTTTTTTAGACGCGCAACATTTGTTAATTTCTTTGACTAATCTATAGCTTTACCTCACTTTTGTTTCCTAACCGGTGAAGCATATAGTAAAGTAATACCCGAGGTGAATAGTTTATTTTTTATTAAATGATTTTTGTTGTTTTTTTGTATAATAAAACAAAGCTTGGCTGAGTTTTTTTTTATTATTGTTAGAAACGGAGTTATCCGTTTTTGCAAATGAACTCTTCAGATACTCTTAAAACCCCCGTCAACCTTTTGTTTTTTTTCTTTGACCTTTGCGGCGAAGAGTGGGGGAGACTGCGCGCACAGACACACACACACACACATACACACTATTCGCACTCGGTCGTTTGCATAGTTTTGTTGACGGCAGTTCAGCAGCGAAAGAGGAGCTGACTGGATACTGTGAGACACGCTTCAGAGGGAAACAATTTAACCTGCGCTCGAGACACAGAGAGGCGCGCGACCGTCAGAAGTACACGCTCTTTTCCACTGTGCGTCACATCGTTGCGTCTCCTGTCAGCCGCAGTTACGCTGAAGCCATAAACGCCACTTTACTGAAATAAAGGTCTGCAAGAGTCTCAAAAGAGGATTCAAGAACAAGGATAATATTTCATATTTCAACCATAATGCCAACAATGGTTTCAACTGGGAATTCAAAAGATGTGTCAAAGACATCACAGAGCAACGGACATCACACATCACATATATTTCATTGTTTAACGACTCTCGTATGTTTTGTGTTGTCGGCGTCTTCGGTGGCAGTTTGTCTGTTTATGAACGTCAAAACATCTAATCTTGAGCGTAAAATTGAACTTTTAGAGATGGAGCGACTGTCTGTGATTCAACCTGTGCACGCGACACTGGATGCGCACGCGACTTTTCGGGATGCGATAGAGAAACTTGTGCAAGAGGTGAGGCGTCTCTGGTTTCATTATTTCTTGCTACTTTTACAAGCACAATGGCAAACAAAAGTCAAAATTTCTGTCCTTCAATATATTTTTTATGGTTTATACATATTTTAACATATTTATTAAATAATGTAAAGGGAAATTATAGAATAGCTATGCACACTATACGGAAAAAAAAATGTTTTAATAGGTGTTTCTCTTGTATTTTGAAATAAGTGTAGACTCCGTTTTAGGATTAGTTCAATGAAACATCCTTAAGCTTAACGAAAAATATCCTGGTTATTTTAAACCATCAATGTACGCTATATATGTATATCAACTAAATATATATATATATTTGTTTTCTCAGAGACTCAAAGAGGGAGTGTCAAAAATTCGCACAGCTCGAGATGCAGCGCAAGAGTGCTCGTGTCCTCCAGGTTTGTTCCTCTGCATGAGATGTTTTTCATTTTTTTCCCTCCTAAAAACGATCAGCTGAGGCATGTTAACTCTATTTTTATATCGAAATCTGAACTATTCCTTAAACTGGGTCAATAAATGATGCAGCAGGTGACTTGCTAGCATGTGATGTTAATAATAACAGGGACTTGTCTTGTGAAGATGTTTGCAGTTGTACTTTTTCAGCCTGTACGCATTTCATTATTGCAGTCTACACTATTTTACAAACTTAAGCTTAATGTTTAAGCTATAACCTGCAGTATAAATTTAATTCCAGGTGAAGAAAATTAAGTTGAAACTCTGAAAACTCGTACAATCTATAAGAAATGAAATAAATTATTAGAAGTTAAACAGGTGGACACAGAGATATTGTAATGATGAAACATTTTTTTATGGCCTGGATAAGTGTCAGTATTCTGACATGTCAGTGTGACCACATGCAGAACCACAGCTTATATACTTCATGCTGAATTAAGTAAGTAACATGTGGAAGTTATAAAAAGGAGAGTGGTGCTCCTCTGTTTGCAGAGGCCGGTGGATGCCACAGATTTATTGTGTAAGCTCAGCTACGAGACATTAAAATTCATTGCCAGCTATCGGTGCAAAGTAGGGGATAGACTGAGGATACTTAACCTTGCATGAATTTGTTGCTCTGTTCTTATGTTTTAGTCTTTGGAAATTTGACTGTTGCCTGAGAGAAAATGACAGGTTTACTCCAATGCTGTTTAAGAGACGTACCTTCTCAGGGCATAGTGGAATTATACATGGAGAAATTTACTAGCCTATGAAGATTTCATGGTAGCGGTGCCTACCAAAAGAGGGCCTCCCATGTACCCTCTGATGTTGTTGCTAAAATGTGGGTATAATTTAAGTTGTAGCCCTGTCCCATAGGACACTACAGTTTCAATTAAACTCAACTCAACTCAAAGCTCTTTTATCTTTTTTCTCTGTATTCTTTTTCTAGGACTGGTTCTATATCTATTCATATATATATATATATATATATATATCCTTATCGTGGCATTGTTCCGTTCCATGCTTAAAATTTTGCCACGAGCAAAGAACATATGTAGAGGTTTGCTTCTCATATCGTTATCCTGAGGTATTGTGGCTAGAAATGAAATACAGTCTTTTTCATCCTATATAGTGAAATATTAAAGAGAATAAAAGAATAGGAGAAGGAACATAAAAGACATCAAAGTCATCTAGTAAGATCCTTGATAACTTCAAATTGCACGTTATTTTATAGATTCTAAGAGATCTGTTTTAGCTCTTATGGACATTTTGAGATGTATTTAAGATACATTTGTTTTAATTAATGTTTTATCAATTTATCTTTGGAGGAACAGTCCAGTATTAAAAACAAGAGATGTTTAATCACTTTTCTGAGCAATCAAATGATTTATGACTATATATATATATATATATACTAGATCTAAATAACAGGCAAACAATCCTATACTTACACAGGCAAACTCGGAACCAGAAAATAATACAGGTCACGCAAAAAGTGAGCTTTATGATGTTTTGTGATCTTGAATAGTTAATGTTTGATCATTTATATTTTAATAATTCATTGTTTAGATCAAAATAGTAAATAGTCAGTAGTAAAAATTCAACCCTTTTTATAGGAGCTTTTTATTAGCAGTTTCACAAATTATTTCATGATGCTTTTTAAGGGTACATATAATTTATGGGCTGGCTGCTTTTATAATGTGGGAATTAAAACATGGTATGTACTGTGATATATATATATATATATATATATATATATTAATATATATATATTTTCTTCTGTAAGTATACTGCAATGATATTTTTATCATTTCACTAAAAGGAGCTTGTCGACAAAGCATATGCTGACTTTATTTTAAAGAATATAATTGCAGTTTGTTGGAAGTAAGAATTGCACTTTAGTTCTTAACAGTGAATAGACCTTTTGTCTTCCTCACTTATGTTGCACTTCCTGTCTCCAATTAAAGGCTAGCTTTTTTTCTTGAGCTGAATAGTAAACCTAAATCATCCGTCTGTGCCATTTGCTGTTCCTTCCTTTGCTTTTAATGGGCTTCTTTTCAAGGCAGACATCAGAAAATACACTTGAACTACAGACACAAAAGGACCAAGACCTGCGGACCATGAACTAACGAGCTCAACAAAGCAGTTAATTGACCCCCCGACCTCGTCAAAACTGAAGCCACTAAGACTTGGTCTTGTGCTTCCTGAAATGATGACACACTGATCACTTAGAACAAGATAACTGGAACAATTATCCTCTCAGACACTTCCCTATTACATTTGAATTCATTGTAGCTATGAAATACATTTAAACAACCGGTCCACTTTAGACATTCTACTTACTATATGTAACTTTGAGACTACATATCAACTAATTCTCTAATTCTAATTTGCAACTTAATGTCTACTAACCTTCATAGTAGAATTAGGGTAGGTTTAGGAATAGTAGCATAAGTTGACATAAACTTGCAAAGTTTCTCATAGTCAATATGTTGTATGCTGTGGACCCATCAAAATAAAAGTGTTAGAACTAAAATGCAAGTTTTGAGCGCTTCTATATGAATTTGAGTTTCAAAACCTTTTGGTTGCATATTAATCTCTGTGATCAACGTGCTGTAAGCAGTTAACATTCATTCTTTTTGTATTTTCTAGTATTGTATTGCACTATTGTCCTGTCAATGACGTAAAAAATTACCCAAATCGTAATTTCTAAGTGCACTACTTTACGAATTGCAACACAGCAAGAATCCAAGCCACATCACCAGAATACAGATGTTTGCATTCATTGCCAGTCTCTATTGATAGATCCCACATTCATAACAGGGTCCAATAATACAGCTGCGTTTGTTTCTGCAGCTATACTAGCCATTGCTCAGAAAACCTCTGTTATTGCCACTACTGACAAACACATAATCTTAAAACCAAAATCTGAGCGTGACTGTGAAAAGCTACAGTAGGAAAAATCCAAATGTTTCACATAACTGCGTGACCCCATACCCGAGCCTCAGGGTGATGCAGATCCCAACCCGTCACGGATCCGGACACCTTGTCTCCCCTCTCAGGTTGGGAGGTTGTTCTGGAAACAGCATGATGTGCTTGGATAAACGCGTTTCTTAAGAATGTAATCCGCCCTTGTTTTATTGGCCTACCCATTGAGAAGGCTGTAAGTTTTAATGCTTCCTCCAAAAGCCGTCTAGGGCTCTAAGGGTTTTTCTGTGGGTGAGATGGAGGGGTACAGATTATCTGTTGGCCTCTGTGTTGGTTTTGAACTTTTTTCATGTCTGATCTACGTTAAGCTTTCCCCTCTGCACATAAGTGTAGTCATATGCTATACCTTCATGTTGATTTAAGTAAGCATGAAGCGGGGTAACGTGAAAATCTAGCCTTCTCAGTGCACACTGGGTGCTTATGTGTTTCTCCACACCGTGTTAGAAGGCTTTTCACTTTGCTGAGAAAAAGTGGATATCTTAAAACCTGCGGCCGAGGAGATGCACTGGAAAATGAATAAATATTTTTCTCCAAAAACGACTGGCCAACTTTAGCGATTGAATCCCCAGCACACATATTGCACTGCTTTCTCAAGGCGTCTCGACAAAAATCATACTGCAGATATTTTTTAAAAGATTAGTTTAACCTAAAATAAAGATTCTGTTGTAATGAATTAACTCTCACGTGTTTTCCAGAAACTTTAGAACTTAAAAAATATATATTTTCATCCAAATCAATGGTAACCAAAATATCTTCTTTAATTAAAACACAGAAGAAAGAAAGTCATACAGGTTTGAAACGACATGAGGGTGATAACATCATTTTTGGGCAAACTGTCCTTTAAGTGCAGCCTGCGAGCACATGTGCGGCACAAACTTTTCTTATTACTTTCAATTGACATGAGTCTGTAGCTGCACGGCTTTGCGAAATAGGCGGTCAGAATGTATCTCCATCAGGATCTAGCTAAATAAATACAAAATAAAGGCAATAGCGGTATGGGTTCTGTACTCTGGGCTTATTAAAAGCATCTGTCTGTAGTTTGTGGGAGGGCATTTTGGCATACTCTCAACATCACTGTAAAAACTCCCTCCCTGTTTGGCTGCAACATTTCCCAATTTCATTTGAATGAAATGTGAGGCCATGTACCCACTGAAAATAGAGAGGAGATATGGAAGCAATTATGGTATGTTAGGTCTGATTATCAAAAATAATAGGTGATTTGTTGATCATATGGTAGGCTCGCGCTTTTTCACTCCCTCTCATCTCACACCTCACAAGAATTTATACATTTGGAGAACATTTCTACCTCCTTGCTCAATCCTAGATGATTTTAAAGATCTCCAATTACCAGTAAAATAAAACCAGGGTTCTTTGGTAACTATTTGCTAACTGCAATGAAAACACATTCTACATTTTTCATCTTTGTCAAAAGCAATCAACGCTATCTTTTCACTTTAATCTCAAAGATGATGTTAATTTACATATGATAAAAGTCCTGATTTTCATGCATGTGAAGACCTTGTTTTTTTTAGTGGTTAAAAGTTGTTTTTACTCATCAGATCTCGACTCTGATTTTTGCTTGTTTCGGTCTGCGTGAACAGAAAAGTTGGCAGGGCTGTTGCTGTTTTAATTTGTTTCCTAATTCGTTAAACAAGTGTTAAAATGCTCGTTAAGCACTTGCGGTTGACAGAACAGGGCAATTCTCAGACTATCTGAAATACAAGAAAGCCATTAATTGAGTGATTTCATAACAGCTTACTGGAACCTGTCAAGGTTCATTCATCTTTATGTTTCAAATCTGAATCAGATTCTTGAGCAGGATGTTCTTTTGACAGATATGTCCAGCTTAGTTTGATTCTCGAAACAAATGATTCAAGCTGGGAGTAGCTTGAGATGTGAATAAGTGATTAATGACAAAATTTTGGGGGAAGTGACCATTTGACAGAAAATAGAATTTTTTAATATGTAAACAATTGAAATGGCTAAATAAATTGATTGATCTAACTGATGTGGGGAACTCGTATCACAAAAAATACTTTTTTCCCTCTCTCGCAAAGACAGAGAAAGTCCACCTTTATTTATTCTAGTCTCTACTGAGCCATTCATTATAATCTCATTCACATATCCATTTCCTCCCACTCATTCTTGCTCTTTCAATGGAGTCGCGTCGCCGGTTGAGTTGCACATGCCGGACATCATGCTGTCTGTTTGCATGATTATGTGTATTGAAGGAGCCTTATCCTTGTCCTTGCGTTGTCAGACCTAATCTTAATTGCAAATCTCTCAAATGCCTCCAGCGAGCCAGAGAATTTATTTTCTCTCTCTGTTGGATCCCCCATCTGTGTGGCAGCATGCCACGTCTTTTCACATTTTAAACTTCTCCCCTAACTGTACTTTTGGTTTGCATGGTCCATGGCAGAACCTTGGAGCTGTGCAAGGCTTGGAGCCTGGTTTCCTAGACTGAGATTTTGAACAGGGTTGCACTTTTTTCGCTGCCATGGGGAGATCTTGCCATTTTCCTGCACCATTTTTTACTGTCAAGCTGTGAGGTTTGTTTTGCATCGTTTTCACCTGGGGCTTTTCTGGAAACTTGTCTTGAGTGATTAAAAAAAGAAAAAAGTATCCCTAACCGCTTTCAGATTGGGCTATTTAGGCTACATGTTGCTTAACTTAATGTCAAACAGTGGAAAGACAGTAACAGTTCTTCGTCATTCCCAGTCTGGTAGATTATTCCTTCCAAAGTCCTGCACGTTTAATTTAAAATATATTATGATGACTTTTGAATCAAAAAGGTGAAACAATGCTAAAGTGGATCTTGAGTGACATGTGCAATTTCTTACATGTGGATCTCCAGTGACTCTTCATGCTCAGTTTGTGCACCCCTGACCTGACTCATTCTGGGACATCTGATGAACAAACCTCAGGCTGATTTGCCTTTGAGCAGCTACATTTAGTTATCTAAAAAGAAAGAATTCAAATCCGTGTGAAGACTATTTTGCAGACTTAGTCAGAGTTGCGTGCAGTTGGATTTAGGATGATTGTAATCTCGTAATTATGTGTGTTATTGTAGCCCTGTTTTGATTGGCTGGGAGATAAGATGTTCTTCCTTCAACTAGACTCTATTGAAGAGCAATTCAACAGATGTCATTTATGGTTATGGTTTTTTTTTAATATATCTCCAACGAAGGCAAAACACACTCTATATTTTATAAGTGTACTGTGCTGACCTGTTAACATTTAGGATAAATTCTCCCAAGATAGACAAACTCTTTTTTGGGAAAGTTTTTCCTGTATTTTCTATTAAGCGTGTACAGCTTGTTTATATGTGAGTTTTGGCTATGGAAGGCTGTGTGTTTGTATGTGTGTGTTTGTGGTTTTTGAGTCTGAGTGAATGTGTAGGCCTCCAGCACTTGGTGGGGGGGTTGTATACTGAACTTCTGGCAACCCTCTGATAGTCTAAGTCAGACTTTGTCTGCTGCTAGTGAGCTTCATCTGTGCCAAATAAACATCATCCCGCTTCGGACAACAAGTGTCGATTACACACAGTTGTAAAGTTGATTTTAAACATTCTGTTAGACAAATGATGTCTAATTGTTAATTAATTGCGTTGTGGAATTTTAAGATGAATAAATAAAATAATTTAGTATACACTTGAAAATGTCAAATTAATGATTATAAAAATTGTACTTTTGAAAGAAGTTGCATGCTTTGAAATTATTATTTGAAATTAACAATATCAGAGTTGTTTTAAATAGTTTTAATCAATATCTAAAGAAAAGTAATGTTTCCAAAAATTACTGATTCTAATTCTTTTAATGAATTATTTGGATTATGGATATATTTATATTTAAGTAACAGGTCAAAAGTTTTACTGTGCAGTTTGACATTGCAAGCACGGGTCATGATTGTGTATAAAGATTCACACGCATAATATTCTTGACTTTATCTTCAAATGCAAGTAGTTAATTGAGTTTTGTGTGCCAATGTTGTGTGTGTGTGTGTGTGGTGTGTGTGTCAATACAGACATATTAATGACTCACATTACAGACTGTCTGCATCCCTCTCATCCTTCACTGAGAAAAACTAACTTTGTATGTCCCCCTAGCGTTCATATCCTGGTGAGAGTCTGTCAGCGTGTTTTAGAGAACAGAGGTGGGTCTGTTTCTCCCACCTATTTAGAAAATGTAAGGGCTTGTTTAACTCTGTTTGTTTACGTTACTCTATAGTGGAACAACAAAACAGATTACGAAAAAACGGGAAATGAGCCCGAATAAATACCCCCTAATTTTTTCCATTTTCTCACACATGGCTTGTGTCGAACATTAAAACTGTTGAGTTTGGTATACAAAGGAACATCCCGTGCTTGAGAGGTCATTGAAGTGTTAGGATGGATTAGAGGTTTGCCCAAACAATGTGAGTCTGGTTTAGGGTTATGGCCTGGAAGAGCACTTTAAGTGAGTGATGGAAATCAATAGATTAAGCATAACAATGTGAAGGAGTTACGTTTACTACACTGTGTTAACCCAGCATAGCTTGTGTCAGTGAGACTGTTGGACTGTTATCTAGACTGACGACTCCCCTGTCAGCTTGGACACAGTCCACACAAAGTCAACTAAAGGTCAGACAAGGACCAAAAAATGTGATGTCATCCAAACAACATGTATCATGGGATGCACTTCCAGAATTGAAGTAAAGTAAATTTCTTTTAATTTAATTTCTATTTGATTATTTGGTTTTTATTTTATTATTTAGAAATTGATTAAATAAAACATTTTAATACGCTTGACTGGCCTATAATCCAGGTGTTAGATTTACCATATATTTTAACAATTAAAATGTTTACAACCTAAAATACTAGATGCTCATGTAATAAACACTGTTGGTAGTAATGCGTTACAAAAGCAATACATTACAGTAATATATCACTTTTTGCTGTAACGCAGTAGTGTAAGGCATTACTAATCCGGTTTCAGTAATATTTTTCTCAGTACATGTTCAGTAATGCTTGCATTACAACACACTTTTAGCCTAAATGTTTATTGTTTAAAAAACAGCAAGACACTAGATATTAACTATATAGATATTAATTATATAAAAAATGCCGCAAGTCAGCTCTATTTTCTGTTCGTGGTCAGTTATTATTCATCTGTGGTGTACAGGATTGTAAATGAATACTAAAGGACAGTTTCTAATATATATGCGCAGAGTGATTTATTTAATTCATCTCGTTCGCATTGGAGTAACCTTCTATGTGTGACGTGATCAAGTTAAGGCGTATTTAGGGCAGGTTTTACAGAAGTGTCGTGAGGCTACTGGCCTAGCAGTGGAAAGAGTGGCATGATTTCGTCCCCAGTGTTCCAGGTCTGAGGCTATTAGCTCTGTCCGGCTCACACTGGCCAGTGGCCCAACCCCGTCTTTTTTTTTCCTTCCACCAAAACAGCTTATACTGTTTCATCTAATAAAACAGTTCAGTTTTGTGTGTAATGGCAAAATAATATTTTTTTTTTTCATCAGTTTTTTTATTAAGTTAATTTAGAAAAAAGCTTGGAGCATTTTTGTTCGTTAAATATAAGTTTAGTTTTTTTAAAGTAACGACAAAGTGGCCAGTGGCAGACAGTGCTGATCATAAACTATGTTTGATGAATTTAACTTTTTCAAATCATCACAACTTGCCTAAAATGCAATAAAAACATTTCAAGCATATAACAATGTTTAAATGTTAAAGTGTGGAAACTAAATGGACGCCGCCGCCATTTTATTCAGAGTATTACATTATTCAGAACAGTACAGGGTCTACATTTATTTGGGTGCACTGACAATATCTTAAACAGGAGCGCTTCACAAAAATGAACCAAAACAGTATATAAATACTAAAAGCTTTAAATGACCACTTAACAAAATGAAAACAAAAACTCTTTCATTATAATTTTAATCCCTAAAGATGACTTAAGGTCATCACTAAATAATTTAAATATCTTCCTACTATTTTCCCTTTTCACTTTTGCTGATGCTGTGACAAGCTTTAGTCTATTGCGTGTATTTGCTGGACTCTTCAGCTGCGCTGACGGCACTCTCTCTGTAGTTATTTTGGTGAAAGTAACTCAAAAGTAATATGTAATGCATTACAGTTTTGAATCAGTAATATTGTAATGTAAGCCATTACTTTTAAATAACAGTAACAAGTAACATTTAATGTATTTAATGTAACTTGCACAACACTGTTAATAAATGTATGCCATAAAGAAATAACTGTTGGTTAAAGAATGTTGTAAATATTTTTATATAAAAATTATATAAATATATGCTCTCCCGGCACAGATATCATGGTGAATTATGAAAACACAGTGTTGTTTATTGGCTATATGTGTGCCCTGGTTTCATTGACCTCTCAGTTATGACATCACTTCTTGCCATTCACTCATCTGCACATCTGCTGTTGTCGGCCTACACACACACACACACACACACACACACAATAACACATTACAAACCAGACAATCTAGATAGTGACTAATCTGCTACTAAACATACAGACTATCTGTTCACAGTTAATCCACTGCCCAGGAAATGATTCCTGCTGAACCTTCTTTCACTTTTGATTATACACACAGCACGTCTGTCCCAGTTTGTCCCAGCTTTTTATTAATGCTCATCCAAGACCAGGAGCATTTAATTTAGCCATCTGCAGATGTGATTATAGTAATTCCAGTGAATCTTCATTGAGTTTACTGAGCCTTGTTTTATATCACTACTGTGGATGCTAAAGTTCAGTTAACTGTGTCTGATCTGCATCATCTATATCATGGAACTCCAAAGTCCATTGCATTGAACAGTTGTAAAATTAGCTAATATCATACGAGAAAGACTGCTATTGTACTTAATATTAGAATGACTGTAATTTGGCTACAAGCGGTGAAATGTTCAGTACAACCATGGGTTGTGAAGAAGCTTAACAATAATTTAAAAGAAATGTAGGGTTTTTTCGGGTTGTGTTATAATTCTAATTATTTTAATCAGTTCATAGTCATAGTTTTTTGTTTTTCTGTTATTTTAACTGTAAAATCTTGTAAAAGACTAAAAAGAAATGAATAGCTTAACAGTAAGTTCCTGTACTATACAGGGAAAAACCATAAATAATTTAACAAGACATTTAATGTAATTTTACAGTAAAATGCTAGTAACTGTAAAGTTTTTATAAGAACAACAAAAATGAAATCATTGTAGATCATCATTTCATCATTCAAATCATCATTTAGTCAAAAATGTTAAATGATATTTCCAGAATCGTGACACTCCATATTTGAAAGTATTTTGCTTAAGTCGTGTTTTTTAATAGGTTTTTGTTATCAGTTATGTATAAATTTGGGATTTATGTTACATCCTCTGTTATTTAACACGTTTATTGCATTATTTAAGTGCCGTGTGTTATCATGATGGTGTTTGCATGAATGATTCTGTGCACCTTCTATATGTTAGTATATACTTCTGCTTGTAGCAAAGAGCTTTCTCTTTTATCAACTGCATCATTACGGTGGTTGTCAGTATCACAAATGTGCAAAAAGATTTTATTAGCAGTGTGCGTTGTTGAATTTACTGGTTTCCTTTCAAATGTTCTTGTTTGTAAATTACACTTTTATACTGTAACATTTACTGTTTTTGGTTTATATTATAATATACTATTTATATATATATGTCGGCACATGAGAACCGTGCAAAGCCCCATAAGCGTTGTTCCTCTGTGTGGTATTATTGCTTCTTTTTTGTGAGAACCTGTTAGGATGCCGACCCCTGTAAAAGGCTTGAAGGCTTGTATTTACCATTAATCTAAACAGATACTTAGCACCCAGCTTTCCCAGAGCTTCAGAGATCACGGGCAGTGCAGGTGTACACCAGTAGCAAAGCTCTTCTAATGAAATATAGTCCAGACTTTAGACCTGTGTTTCTCATTACCACGCGTCAAGATTTAAGCTTACTGGAGTGGCGTCTTCCCTCCCTCACTTCTAATGGAAAGAGTGTGAGATCTGGGCACAGCAGAGATACAGGAGGAAACTCAGGAGACAGACAGAGCTTCTGGCCCACATATGTTAATGTCATTACTCCGTTCAGTTAACGAGGGCAGACTGGGAGAACAGGTAGTAAAAGTAAACCCAGTAGAACCGAATCCTTCCTGTGTGTTTAACATTGGACCCTTAACATCAGGTGCTGCTGGACACGCTCCATTAGCAGCTCTGGCCCACCTTTGAAGATCAGTTCAGGAATACTAACACTCACTGATCCTTTGTCAGTGTTGATTTTTATAATAGACACCTGCCCTATACCCCACACAAGGCGAACTAGCATCAACTTTAAAATCTTCAAATGTTTTAAAGTCTTCTGTCTTTAAGTCATAATTCATCTTAGATTATGCGCTTTTAAAATTTTTGAGTCTGCTTTACATTAAGTTGTTTGACATATAGACTTTAGACACCATTTTGAAAAGTTGAGAATATTTACCAGGAAACATTTGAAGTACTCAAAATCTTAAAGTGGTTTGTGAACATAGATGTGACCTATGACCTAGTCAACATGATTACCTTCCCAATAGTTAAGAGTTCAACAAGATTTTCATGAAAAATGTAGAACTGAGTTTCTGCACAAAACCACAAGGAACGTAAACAGGGAAAATTGTAACAGTTGTATCTTGATGCAGATTTCTGGATTTGATTATATTCTGATTCACAGACTCTTGATTTGATTCAGTTTGATTTGATTCTTATTCATTTGGGAGTATTTCATTTATGCTTTGAGACAATCTGTATTTAATAAAGTGCCATAGAAATAAAGAAGGATTAACTTATTTTAAATGGCAAAAATATATTTCACAACATTATGTTTTTACTAATTTTTTTTTTACAGAGATTACAGTAACACTTAAAAATAAGCTTCCATTAAAATTACTTAAAAAAAAAAACAATTAGTTCATATTGATTGCAACATTTACTAATACTTTATAAAATTCAAAGCTTTATCTGTTAATATTAGTTTACCATATTACCATATACAAGTTTACCAAATAAGCCAGGCTTATGGCAGATAGTCTGACTTATTTTAATACAAATTAACTGTAAATAAGTCAGACTAACTGAAATAAGCCTGGCTGAAATAAGCTACTCTAATCTTGGTTTATGGAACAGGCCCCTGAACTAACATGAACTAACAATGAAAGGTTGTGATGAATAAATACAATAACAAATTGATTGATCATTGTCAGTTAATATTAGTTAAATCATTAATTGGTGTTAACTAATTAACTGTATTATAAAGTGTAACTTCCAAAAACCTTAACATAATAATAATAATAATAATAATAATACATTCAGAGGGAAATGATTGCTGATAAGAATTTTACTCAGGCATTTAAACCTATACTTATCATAGTTGGTTTGGGGCTAATGGTTGATTAGAATGTTATGTAAAGAATAACAAAGATGTTGTTCTGGGAACATCCCTGAGTAAATCACGTGCAAGTTATTTCAGGAAGAAATCCCAATATCACTAGCATCTTTAAAACCAGCAAACCTTCTCATAGTAACCATTCATTCTCCTGCTACTCCTCTTGATATGGAATCTATATCTAAATGGATGCTAGCACTAAAAAATCATTAAATTAATCATGAAATGGCACTTAGATGCTCATATAAAAAGCATCTAACAAAGACTATCTGCCTGAAGACCACCAATCATTGCCGCTCATTTGCAGCTTTATGGAATGAGAGGTTGCTAAACTTCAAAAACTAAACATATGCATGCCTTCACACAGCTGTCAATGCTCTTGAATGTGATGGACAGTAATAGTTAGTCACATTCACACAAATTCACACGGCAGATTGTCTAGGTGTTACATGAAGTACATATCTGAGGTGTGTGACCGTGACTGACTTCTGAGTATTCAGAGCTAATTTAAGTGTCCTGTCTTCAACCATGTTCCATATGCCTATCACTGCATACATCACAAATAGAAGGACCTGTTTCACCCTTGTTTGCTGCACTCCTTACATCAGGGGTGCTGACACCGGACCACCCTCTGCCAGTGGGGTGGTGTAACCAGACCACTCATCTAAGCCATCATTCACAGGGTGAGAATTCTTCTCTTCTCCACTCAGCTTACAGCCGCTTATGGTCTTTAACTGGACTTAAATTCTTTGACGTGTAACCTAAAACACTGGACACAGATAAAAGGCTTTTTTTTTAATTTGCAATGCCTTAAAAAACTCACAATGAGTTAATGTAGCAGACTACCAAAAAAGAGTTTTTCTTGTATTCTTGTTGACTGCACACATAAAATTATAAATTATTCAAAAAGACTGGTAACTCTGTCATTGTTGGAAACAGTCTGATGAGTCTTTCACAAATAAATCCATTGAATATGTCACATGTATAATGATAGTAAGAAAAATACAGAGTTCCGGCATGCACAGTCCTATAGATCTAGCTCAGTATGAAATAATAACATCATATAGCTATGCTTGAGCATTAGCTAAAACTAGGTGTCCCCCATTAATGAGCCAGGTCGACGGTGGTGAGGAGTGAACTCCGAGCTGTAGGAGGCCTTGGGAGGGACCTGGCCTGGCTGGTGCCCTGCTCCCAGCCACTGTTGGGTGGCGTAAGGGGGTGGCGAATTGCTGAAAAGAATGAAGATACTAGGTAGAGGGAGTTGGCAGTATTTAAAGGGAAGAGTTAGGCTCTGAAAGGTAATTAGGGAATAGGATGAATGGCAGCTGGCTAATCATTCTTCAGTGCTCCTCCCAAAATTAGTTTAATCAAACATCATGATTGGAGAAACAACAAACAAGCACTACACTGTAAAAATGGTAACAACGTTTTAGGTTTGTACGGTTTTAAGTTAAATTTAGAGTTAAATACTGTAATTTCATTAACTGATACAACGCTAATATACCAAGCTATTAAAGCACTGAAATTTGTTTTGAAATACAACTGAAAAGCACCAAATGCAGGTGATTATAAGAAAGTCGCATGATGAAGCAAAGCCCATTACAAGCAGCTTTTAAATATGAACATATATAGAAGGTTCTCAGTGTCATTTACACAAACACTAAACACCATCATGGTGAGACTCATTAAACTAAAATATGCAATAAAATTTTACAAAATTACACGTGACACACAACCCTAATAAACAGAACTGATAAGAAGTTATTAGATAAGAAGAGTTATTTCACTGACAAAACATCAAATTCAAACTACATTTGAAATGCAACGCAGGGAATTCTGGGAATGTCAGTTTATGTTTTTCCCCTAAAAAATTTACAGGAATTTCCTGTTAACCATTTAACAGCTTTTTCCTGTAGCATTTTCATAGTTTTTTACTGTTAAAATCACAGCCATTTTTTTCAGTGTACCTTTCACTACTCAAAACTCATGTTTGAATATTAAGTAGCAGATATTTTTAATATGAAAACACAACTTACATAAAGGTTGTGAGTCAGAAGTGTTAGACAGTTAGAATTGCCCCATAGTCACAGCTAGTGTGCACAGCATAGGCTGCTCCAAGGTTCAGGAAATAGTCCTCTTATGTTGTGAAAGCATGCCCCACTCTGTGATGTAGCAAAGGGGTGCGATGTACAAGTCATTTAAACTTGTTTTTATAAAGAATATCTCTTTGGTTTTGAGACATCAGTCTTTGAAACTTTACAGATCTTCTTTATGCAACAAGAGCTTGTAACACTTGAGAAAGGAAAATTTGAAATCACACCATATGGCCCCTTTAAAGTGTCCCTATTATGGATTTTTTTTTAGAGATTAACCGATTGCAAATTTCTTGGCCGATTCCGATTTCCGATTTTACAGTAAGTGTGACTTACTGATATTTATTTAAATTTATTTTATAATAAAATAAATTCTTAAACTTTACAGGATCTTCTTACAACAAAATAATTAAAACAAAAAAATAAAGTGATTGTAAGGTATAAAATAAGTTCCTAACTAACTACTAATGTTAACTAACATTAGTATAGTTATACTAACAACAAACTTATTTTCCCAATGATTTTGTTTCTAATAAAAGAAATCAAACATTATAGATCTTCTCACAACAAAATAAAGTGCTCTGCACCTGGAAAATGTAGAAATATATAAATAACAACTAACTAACAATAACTAAGTTTACTAACAGATATCTACTTTTCCTCAATGAGTATTATTATGGAGGAATTTTTTAAACATTAATTACGACTGTCTCACAAAGATAACTTAATAACAAAGAGTGCACTCTCTTAAAACGGGTAGAAATAACAATGCTAGTACTAAATACTATTACTTGAACATTAAAGGCAAGTTTGTCTTGACAAAGAGAAGCATTTCTGCATTGTCACCAGTTAATAAAGGATAGTACAGGCTGCTGACCTGTGGCTGACAAGCTTACTGTGTTCACGCTGCATGATAGATCGGTGACAGGGGTTTTCACGCTGCATGACTTCCATTTTAGGTTATACACTTTCTCGTGGATGGAGCTCTGGATTGGAGAAGGGTCCCTACCACCTTGGTTGAGAGGTCTGTGGCTATGAGTTGTGCCCCCTCAGGGGCCACACTCTCAAACTCCACATCTCCGGACGGGGGTGAAATATTGTGCCCCCCGCTTGTGAGAGAAGGTCCCTCCTGACCGGAATTTCCCAAGTAGGGCCATATCAGGTCCGAGAACCAAACTCTGCCCGGCCAGAACAGTGCTACAAGCAGTAGGCTGACCTCTTCCTGGCGCACTCTTGCCAGAACTCCAGAGATCAGAGCGATCGGGGGAAAGGCGTACAGAAGAAGCCTCGGCCAAGTCTGTACCATGGCATCCAGTCCAAGAGGATCTGGATGAACTAGAGAATACCAGAGGGGACATCGCGCATTCTCTTGAGTTGCGAAGTTCTCTCCACCTCTGCCCTGTGATATTTTCTTCAAATCTGCTCCACCACTTCTTGGGGAAGCATCCATTCTCCGGGCCTCGGCCCCTGTCTCGACAGGATATCTGCTCCTACATTTAGATGCCCGGGAATATAGGTGGCTCTCAGTGAGAGGGATCTCTCCCAGGCCCACACAAGGATCTGGTGTGCCAGCTTGTACAAGGGGCGTGACTGCATACCTCCTTGGGATATGCCTTTGTTCCTGAGCCACCACTGTAGGGGTCTCATGTACCACAGGCCAATAGGTATGACGTTGGACGCAGCTGCCATCAGGCCCAGCAGCTTTTGAAACTGCTTGACAGTGAGTGACCGGCCTTCTTTTACTCTTGCGACAGTGGATTCTACTTGAACAAGTGTCATATGAGCCCGCATCAAGGTCTAGTCCCACACCACGCCTAGTTCTCTGAGCTGGCGAAAGTACACTTTTCTTGGCTTTCAGTCTCAACCCTAATCGTTTCATGTGAGCGAGCACGACATCTTGATGTCTGTTCGCTTCTTCCAGTGATCGTGCAAGTATTAGCCAGTCATCAATATAATAAAATATACGGATGCCCAGGAGTCGCCGTGGAGCCAGTGCTGCATCCACACATTTCGTAAACGTATGGGGTGAGAGTACAAGGCTGAAGGGTAGAACCCGATACTGGTATGCTTTGCCCCTGAAAGCAAACCTCAGGAACTTCCTGCGTGAAGGATGGATCGATACATGAAAGTACGCCTCTTTCAGATCTATTGTGACGAACCAGTCCTCGGACCGGATTCGTGCTACCACTTGCTTCACAGTGAGCATTCTGAACTTCAATTTCATAACTAAGCGGTTCAATATTCTGAGATCTAAGATGGGCCTCAGCCCTCCATACTTCTTTGGAACTATGAAGTAGCAGCTGTAGAACCCGCATTCGATATTGTGAGGAGGAACCACCTCGATGGCCTCCTTCCTCAGAAGAGTTTCGACTTCTTTTTCCATCACCAGAGCCTGCTCTGAACGAACTATCATATGACTGATGCCTGCGAATTGTGGCGGAGTGCATCCAAACTGGATTCTGTATCCGTTGTCTACAGTACACAGGACCCATCGAGACACATTTGGCAGTAGCTTCCACGCTGCCAAATAGTCTACAGACTCTTGCTCTGGAGGAGCAAGTGTGTTTGTTAATAGCAGTATTTAAACCTAAAATAAAGTGTGACCTGTTATTCGTATATGTTGACTTTAGTATAACAATTCTAAATCAAAATAATTAAATGTTCAAACAATCATCCTATTTAAGGGTCCTTGGCGTAATTAAGTTTGAAATCCTCTAAGTAATACTGTCAGCACACTAAAACCCTCTCCAGAAAGTTGCATCTAATTTGATTTCCTTGAAAGCACTGGCGCTACACCCATCAAAGCAGCACTTTTATAACAAATCCACTGCCTTCCGCAATACATTTCTAGAAAATTACTGTCAGACTTCAAATCGACCTTCAAATCTTCCTGTTATTATGTGTAATCCATAGGTCACCACTTTTTTTTGTAGACAGACTATAGTAGTTCTGTGCAATCAACTGTTAGTTATATAGAATATTTTTTGGTGAATATCTGTCATATATCCTAAATCGAAGTCTAATCCAGCCTTGTGGACGTGACCCAAAAAAACAAAGCCAATTATACGGGATTTGCAATTGCAATTAGTTCAAAAAGTGAGTTTTGCAGTAAATGTCAGAAGAGAGTAAATGGCCCTGACCTTTCTTGAAGAAGCAGAGACTGAGGAGGAATGCAGCCCTCCACCTGCATGACGAAAGCCAACCCTACCTACTGCAGTATGTGTGGAATGTGGGCCGTTTGTTGCTTTGGACAGCTGCAACTGGGCAGTTAAGGTATGAAGTCCTGGCATGGCCAATAGATCAACCCCCAGTCCAGTGTAAAGTTTTCCTTGACGGCAGGAGAGCAACACAGCACCTGCTGCACCATCACTACATTGCTAGGGGCGCAACATTAAAGTATCTCTCTCATTTTCTCACTCTGAATCTCCAAACAAAACAAATGACCTTTACTAATAAATCATTGGAGAGTTTTAATTGCTGTAAATGTCCCAAAAATGCCTTCAAACATGACGATGCCATTAAGTCATTTTAAGCAGCTATTTGTTTCTCATTTCCTGATAGTAAATGCAATTCATTATTTATTTTGGTACACATGATTTTGACGAGAAACACCTGTTTTTCATTAGGCAGCATCAGTGAAACTATTTTTGCAATATTTTGGTAGCAGTGAATATGAATTTGGTGCTGCTTTATTTAAGAGTCATAATCTGATAATCGTTTTATAGAACTGACCAGATCTGTTGCACATCTGTTGTGTTCAACTCTTTCACTGACTTTGGAAGATGTAACCTACTGAGAATGTCAGTTTGCATAACGATCTCAGGGCCACGTTTAATACACATCTTGCGTAATTCTGTCTTTGAGGCTTTAAAAGTCTTATAGATCTTTTTTGTATTAAGGACAGTGCTTCCTGGGATTGTTGCACAACTGGGACATAGACTGATCCTTTTGATCTCATCTAGTAAATTACAAAAGAAAGAACAAAGCTTCATAGAGATTTTTTTTTTTTTTTTTTTTATTCATTTTAAAATACAAATGAACAAACAAGCCAACAATAAAAAAATGTCAAAAACTAATTTTAAATGTAATAATAATTTAAAATTTTTAATAAATTCTTATCTTATCTTATCTTATCTTAATTTACTAAATAATTGATATATTTTACAGAACTTGTAACTTTTATTATTTGTTTAAATATTTTACAAAAATGTAAATATACATAGTAAAATGTATATGTATTTAATCTTTTTGTATTTTAGTATATGCGCATATCAAGAAAGTATATATTAAAGTGCCCCTATTATGCCATTTTAAAAGTGGCTAAGATTTTCTGTTTCTTTTAAAACAGGTTTACATGTATGCAAAGTCAAAAAACACTTTAGTTTTCTCAAAAAATAGATTTAATTTTATTCCATTTCTAAATGATTCATAAACGACTCGTGTGAAGCAGTTCGAAGACTGGACAGTGCTTTTGTAAGCACACCTCAGCATTGTTTAATGCATAACACTGCATTAAGCCATCGTTTATCATTTCTTAGGCCACATTTACACATAGCCAGAGATTTAGAGAACCGAATATTTCTTCTCCTCTGTTTTTATAAATAACATTGTTATTATAAATACGACGCATAAATACGTCGTCGAGCACCATAACTATGCCAAACCTATGTAAATATGGTGCTCACATGACATTTTCTGAAGAATAATGTGACATTTGAGAACCTAAAACCCTGTTTCTCCCAGTTGACACGGAAACACATAACCGGCGTTATCAGAAATCTCCACATCTGCAGGGTTGTTACACAGCATAACATACAAAAAAAAATATTTTGAACGATCGCTATAAAATACAATTATCAATTATTAATCTTACTTACAGGTAAAAGTTCAGAGAAGCAAGCCGGTCCAAATAAACTGGGCACTGATCCATCTTTTAAGACCAAGCGTTTGGTGAATAGCGCGTTGTACTCCAAGATTGGAAAAGCAGTCATCAGTAAAATGACACAAACTCATCAAGAGACTGTGTTGTTGAAAAAAATTAATGTTAATCACTCATTATTTGTAGATTTATCTTTTAGAAGGGCATCTAAAAAAAATGTACTCTCACAGGATACAGCGTCTTTTTCACATGACGTAATCCATGTGGAGATTGTACTGTTTGGGGGTGGGGCAAGTTGTTCGCGATATAGAATGTGGGCGGACATTATGCAAATATGTTACTTAGTGACGTGGATCCGAAACAGAGAAAGATTCAAATTGCTGACGACTTGTTTTTTACTCTTTTTTTGATAGACAACAACTTTATTTAACGTGCACTGTCAGCATCACAACTTTGCAGATAGTTTATGTTCACAAACAGCTACATGACACACTGCATGAACAATCATATTTGAAAAAGCATAATAGGGGCACATTAATGCTGTCAAATAATTAATTGCTAAATAAGTTTGTGTTTACATAATATGTGTTTGTCTGTGTGTGTACATATTTTAACATATTTTTCTTAAATATATCCTTGCATGTTTGTGTATTTATATATATTATTATATGTGTTAAAATATGTCACATCTTCACAAACACCTGTCCCTAGATCAGTCACAAAACCATCACTTACAGATCACACTCACCTGAGTACTAGCACCTGTTCCAATCACCTGCACTCCATATATACTGAGCCCCAACAGACAGACGTTGGCTGAGCTCGTTGCTACTTCACTCATTCTGTGAAGAACGCTTGGAACCCAACACTCATTCCTGATACTCTCCCTAACTACCTGCCTGCCTGAGCATCCAACGTAGTGAACTTTGTCAAACTTGCAAAGACTGAGTATTTGCTTTATTTCATTTGCTTCTATTATCCCCACTACAGGATAATAGAACTACTTTTGTTTGTTTATTTTTACCTGCATTACTCACCTGAACCGATCTCTGTGTCTGACTCAAAACCTGTAAATAAAACTACTCACCTGTTTATACTTACCTCCTGGTTTCCGTCTCCTTCTGAGCGTGACAATATGTTACGTCTATGTATTAAATATTTATTTTTCTTTTATTCTTAATATCAAATATTTTATTTATTTCTTTTATTCTTAATATCAAATATTTTATTTATAACATTTTTATTTTATATATATATATATATATCTAAAACATATTTACCTCTTTAGAATTTCAAAGCAATATTTGAATTTTTTTATTTTTGTTTCAAAACAAAATACTATTTATTAGAAAAGGTCTGGGGTAAAATATGATTTTCTTTTTGTTGTAGATTTCCCGTGAAAAAGTTGGTTTGAGCTGAATTGTTATTAATGGCATCAGGGAAACTTAATGGGTCATGGTTTGGCCCCTTTCCTGCCCCAGAACAGGGCACTGAACTCTCCGACCTCAGCAGTCCTGCAGCCTGGCGTGCCCAATTTGGACAAAAGCATTTAGCAGCACTCTCTCTGAATCATTACCACTGCTGATTGCTCCACAAAGACTATAAGGTCCATGTCCACTAAGTTTACTTGTGTTTATACACAACACGTGTCCAGTTTCCGTCTTTGGTTGCAAAAGATTGGGGAATAAACACTGTTTCATTACTGAGCAGGCTTTTCAGCAGCTGTACACTCTTGCTAGTGTTCATTAATTATCGCTCATTCATTGTGATTACAGAGGGGAATGATGCTGGTGGAGTCAGGCTGGGAAGTAGAGCACAATTATGGGAAGCATTTCCTCCGTGTCTAATGGGACTCTAATAGCTGTGGATTACCGTAGGTTTGGAACTGGTAAAACGGCAGTGGTTTTCTAACACTGCCCCCAAAGGGACGTCTGCCTGGGCCCACAGGGCTCAGCCTAGCCTTAAGAGGTGGTCAGGAGGTTACCTCACAATCTGCTGATGCTGATTGGCCATTCTTGAGATGATGGGATGGACTAAGGATTCGGAAAGCGGTGGCTCAGTATTTACGGTGCAATGTGTTTTCACTGACCTTCACTGTAATGGATTTTCATTCTGTGTTTAGGAAGCATTAGGAGACAACAGATGCAAAAAAATCCTGTCGGAGAAGCTCAGTTGGAGAACCGGCCTTATGTGTTGATCGTGTGTGCATGTGTGTGTGTGTGTGTGTGTGTGCTATCCTGCATGCGTCTGTCCTTCATTACAGACATCCACACCCACAGCAGCCACAGCCCAAATGTTTTCTTTGTTAAGAGAACTCAGATAGAACAGAACAGAATAGGCAGAATAAACATTAACACAGTGGCTTTCTGCCCATCAGAGGACAGAAAGAAAGAAAGAAAGAAAGAAAGAAAGAAAGAAAGAAAACAAATAACTACCGCCGTATGTGTCCTTTCCCGCATATATCCACCATAAACCTTACTGAGAAGGTTAAACGTTTAACTGAAAAATGGAAGCCAACATACCCCTAAGATATTGATGATGATTGTAAACGGCACATGGACCTAAATAAACACACAAACACAAAACATACACACATAATTTATCATATGAAAAATTCAGAGAAACAGAAAAAGCATGACATTTTATTTTGCAATTATGCCACATAAGTTCAGGGTTTTTTTTTCATTTAGTTATTTAGCAGACACTTTTAAACAAAGCGACAAATGAGGATAATGGAAGCAATCAAAATCAACAAAAAAGCAATGATATGTAAGTGCTATAATTTAACAAAGTACATGTAGAAAGAGTGATATAATATAATAAGTGATATAATAAATAAGACGACCAATAGAATAGAAAAAGAATAGAGCAAGATACAGATTTTTTTATTTTAATTGTATAATAAGTAAAAAGAAAATAGAGAAGCTAGTGTTATTTTAATATACATCTATCTATCTATCTATCTATCTATCTATCTATCTATCTATCTATCTATATAAAGGCAAGCAGTTAGTAAATGAAAATAATGTCTAAAATATTTCTTCAATGAAATGATTAAGTATAGTTTCAAAGTCAAAATATCTGTGTCAAATTCTATTTCAAAATGTTTTGTTTGAAATAGTTTGTTTCACATAATTTTGAAGAATTACAGTAATATTACAGTAATATGCCTGCTAATAAACAACTAGTTAAGAGACCCTAAAATAAATTGTTACCAAAGTTTCAATTCAATAACTTAATATATAATGCATAATTGTCAGCTTATTTTCCTTATAACTTTATCTTTATTTTATTTGTCATTTGCAATTTTCATAATTTTGAATATGCGTAAAGTTAAATGTTTTTTTTTTCTAGAATAGTTACAAAAATGGTGATCTTTACTCTGACATTATCAGTTCTTTTGTTTGACCACATGACCTTGCTTTTATGGGAAACAAAAACTAAAATTAATAAAAGGAACTTTTTTTTTGTTAAAAAAAGACTGTTTTTTCTTCCTGTTAGTAAGACTTCTTTTCTCGTTTTGATATCAAAACAGTTGTATCAATCTGAATTTTTTTCTTAATATTATGCATTTTTAATACACTATTTCAAAATATAATGAAAGAAGTGCATTCAGTATTGCATTTTATGTATTTTTAATAAAAAATAAATCAATAAAATTAAATTTTTTTGAATAAAATCAATGACCCTATTACCACTGTTAAATTGATAGACAGATTTTTCCAGCATTGTATGAATTAGATTTGACTTCTCTTCTGATTCCTGCATAGATGCTCAGTGGAGCACTTTTTTTTTTTAATTTATTCTCTTACAGGTCAGGGCTGTATCTGTCCTAAGGGCTAATCAGGTATGATTTGAGTGTGTTTTGTGTGTGCGATCGGAGCTCTTCTGTGTAATTGGATTAAAGATTATTTTGCACATTGCATCTCAGAATTGTTGCAGTGCACCACTCATTCACACACATGATGAAGGAGTTATGAAGAGTGTGAAGGATGACAAGACAATCGAAAGAGATAGATGCAGACAGACAAGCAGGAATGCCCCTTGCTGTGTCTGTGATGCGGTATTGTCCATGCTCTTCAGGTGAAGTTTGCAGTGTCCGTTCATATATCACTGGATGTGGCAGCGTCAGTCCAGATGGATATGGTTAGACGTCTGTAAAACTTCTGACCTTTCACATTTCCTGACAGGTCACAGAAGGGGGATAGGGGTGAAATGAGGTGTTGTCATCTGAAGAGGAATTTGAAAAATGATGGCACTTTTGTAATGTGCTTTTAATTTGAGCCCTTGTTTTAAAAAGTTCCATGTGTACTACTTAGTATTTTTAACTATAGCTCTGCATTCAAAGCTATGCTGAAGAGGTTTTATTTGTGCACAAATTTGGCATAATTCATCTTTTTGAAATGTCAGCAGTTGCAGGTATAAACCTGGCAGGAGACCAGGAGGTTTTTATCTGCATTTGACATGGCAAATAGAGATGTCCGACACTGAAAAGTTGGAGGGCAGAAGGTCCCGTGGATGCTAGCTCTTATACTCCACTGCTGTCTTTTCCCTGGAAGACATGTGGTATGAATCAGTGCAATAGGAAACAAAGCAGTATGATGCACTAGGGGTCCTTGTCTGTAATAATTCAAAACTTTTAAAAGATCATGGGTAAAGCATTGATTGCATGGGAAAGGCAGGAGGAAGGGCCATTAGTGTAGCTTGGATCTTCTTTGAAGCTCAGCAAATTGTTTTTAGTTTTAGACTTGAGGATGAATATCAAAGCATAAAAAGGATTGCTTTATACACTTCAAAATTAAAAAGTCATTTTTGACAGCAACTGTGAAAATATTTACCACCAGATTTGTCTGTCATGTCACATGATCCCTCATGCAGTAAATCATTCTATTATGCCTATTTAGTGCTCAAGAAACACTTCTTATTATTTATGTTTTTAACATATATAATGTTTATTTAAAACAATTGTCCTGCTTGATATTTTTGTGGAAATTGTGCTAATTTTTTAGGATTCATGGATGAATAAAAAAGAACAACATTTGAAACAAATATTTTGTCATTAACTGTCACTTTTGACCACTTTGCAGAGAAAAAGCATTTAAAAAAAAAATCATACTGACCCCAAACTTTTGAACAGTAGTGTGTGTATTACTCTCTACTGACTGTGGTTGAAACTAAATTGCTGGTTACTCATAGAGGAACATTGATTGGTGCCATTTGTGGCATAGAAATTACACTTTTAATTGTTTTTATAAGCAGAAAGTCAGGACAGCAGTCTTTGTTGTGATACAAAATATGTACCTTTAACAGAACGTTAATAATCAGATAGTCAGTCAGTACATTTTTGTCTCTATGTTCACAACACATTAAACGGCCCATGAATGTTGTCATAGTCAGCGCAAACATGTCATTCTGGTCATATTTCATTTACTGTTAGGAAAACAGTTTGGCAGGGATGTTACAGCATGGCCTTGATCTTGTTCTAATTAATCACACATCCTGTCACACAGCGTCAGTGAGTCAGTCAACACTTTTATTTAGGAGATGGCTTCTTGGCTCGAGCTGCTAAACAAGGGCATACCTAAATAAGAGCAGTGATCCAGCTGTGAAAGTTCCTCTTGAAATGATGCCACTGCACACTGTGGGAAAGTATCTGATGAGAAGAAGTCTATTTCGGCCCCGCGACACACCAGAAGCTTCTACTGTCAACTGACAGCGTTGGATAAAATCTTTTTTTTTGTCAGGAATGAATTCATACTTGACACTGGACATTGTTGCGGGGCAGCTTGAATATATTTATTTCCAAACATCCAAACAGTTTCTTGATTCTTTCTCCATTCTTTTCTCTTTTTTTTGTGAATTGCCACATGCGTTTCAAGGTTAGACATATGCTTTTGTTGTTCAGTGTTTTGTCACACATTCATCACACATTTCTAGCTTCCTTTCTCATTATTGTGAGCTATAAATCCAACTCTGAGAGAAAATAAAAACTGCCCACAATTCTCATGTTTTTTAGCTCACAATTCTGCCTTTATAACTTGCAAGATTTTTTTTTTTAATTGCTAGAAAAAAGTCACAATCGTAAAATGAAGACTCATAATTACCTTTTTTATTTTTATTCGGTGGTATAAACAGCTTAAACACAAGAAGAGAATATCTGCATAGAGGTCCTGTATTAATACAGCATTCGACACTCCATTACATATAATGACCACTGTTGACAATCAATGCCTAAACAATCTAATGGCTCATAAAAGATGACAAATTATACACTAAATGGACTGGTGAAATAAAACTACACTGGAAAGAAATCTCACACTAAACTTTTCATGTTTAATAGCTCTGAAGAAGCTAAGGTTTACTAATGCTGCAACAAAACAATGTGGTTTAAATTAAACTGTCTTTGCTATGCCAGATTTTGCTCTGTATATTTATTGATGACCAAACCAGTTCCTGTAACAAAATTTTGATAACCTGATATTAGCTTATTAGTAAGCTAGTAAATATTTTCATCTTTTGGCTAACTATGTATCCAAAAAAAAAAAAAAAGAATATTGTGATTTAGATTTTTTGTAATTTATTTCAAAAAGTGAAAAATTCATGCATTCAAGATTCATTACATGTAGGTTTTTTTTTTGTTTTAATTTTGATGATTAGAGACTACAGCTTGTAAAAAGTGAAGTCCAGTATCTCAAAATATTAGAATGTTTATATTTGAGTTTTATTAAATGACCATCTCTGCAGTGTAACCTCTGGGTATCTCTTGTTCTTTGAAACTACAAAAATTGGGGAAGACTGCTGACTTGGCGATAGTCCAAAAGACAATCATTGACAACCTCCACAAAGAGGGTAAGAAAGTCATTATGGAAAGGAGTGCTGTTCACAGAGTGTTTTTTAAATGCAAAATTGACTGTAAGGAAGAAATTGGGTAGGAAAGGTAGATATGTACACAAGTGACAGGGATGATTGCAAGCTTGAGAATACTAATCACTGCCATTCACTCCTCAGTGTTGCTGGAGTTTGTGCTAAAGGAGCTCCGACCAAGTACTGAGTGCATAAATGAACATACTTTAGAGAACATGAACCTTTCTGTTTTGCAAATCTTTTTAATTGATCTTAATCTCATAATTCTGAGATACTGAATTTTAGACTTTCATGAACTGTGATCTCAAATCATCAAAACTAAAACTAAACAAAAAACGTTACATGTAATGAATCGATAGAATACATGAAAGTTTCTTGCAAGACTTGCAATCAATTTTGGGGTTGTGACCTACCGTTGCAGTATGAGGCTGTGCTTTCTGAATTGAATAACTTTCACAGGAAATGCTAGTGCTTGAGCCATGATCTAGGACTTTATGTTGTATAAAAAGACATTAAACTTCATTCTTGTGAAACCGAGAACGTCCTGTACTCCATCTCTACACAGTTTCCCAATGCACAGAAGTGTTCTCTGCTGTGAAGTAAACGGAGAGAGAGTAAACGCACGACAGATAAAAACGAGTCAGAGGTCACAAACCAGGGCCAAGCACTGTGTAATCCTTTAGATTTATTGCCCTATATTGTTGTATTTGGTGTAAGAGTCTGTTATTATGGGAAAGAAGGCAGCGCAAACATGATCAAACGTCAACTCTGACAGTCCTCATGGTTTACGTGATAAGACACATTACATGAGAAAACAGGTGACCCGGGGAGCCAGTGTCAGCCGAGCTGACTGATGTGGAAAGCTTCATTTATACACTGTCATGTCCATTTTTCATATAGAGTGTTTTTCCAACTGGAAGGTTGTGACACGGCTCCTCTCCAGGACTCCCGGGGACTGAGCGTGAGTTAATCTCATAGGGATTCGCTGTAATTTCCTCCATGGACCCCGTGGCATCAAGCCTGGCTGCTTTCTCTGTCAACATTCACTTGGTCCAGTGGGAAATCAAGAAATCCAAAATAAAAAAGACAATCCTTTATTACATGTCCAAACCAGTAAGCGAGGCTCTTCTTTTTTCCCGGTCTGTCGAGGATGAGAGATGATATCTGGCATGCTTCTTGACGGAATGAGTGATAAGGGTTACTTAGTACTTTTCTCTATTAGATCTCATTCCAGTGAAGACGGGTTACACACGGCCATTACTTAAAACAGCACATGTGTTATTGCAATACAAAAATACTCAAACTGTTTTTTTTTTCTTTACGAAGAATGGTTCCCCTGAGATGAAGCTGTTGAATGAGGAGGTGATGCTTACAGTTTTTGGTCCACAGTTGTTCATCGAGAGGGGAGGATGTTGTTTTTTTGACTTCTGACTCCTCTTCTCCTTTTGTGACTCTGTGGAGTGTAGTCGAGAGCAAACAGTCCCCGTGGTCTCTTAACTGAACTGGAACTACGAAACATAGGTCATGGCACGAGCATAAGTTCTCGATTGTTGCTCCTATTAAAAGATGTCTTCATAATCAAGCCTTGAGTGAGGAGTCATTTCATAGATGCTTCCAATTTTTCCTGAGCTTCCTGAACATCCTGAGTGAGAGAAATTAACTGGAAAAAGAAAGATTTTTTATAAGAATTATGAGCTGTCCAGATATGAGATACTAAAAAACCAAAAAAAGAAAAATTAATGGTGACTGTTTTTAATCAGCTTAAAAACAGTAATCATCCTTCCGCGAAACGATATAGTACCACGTGACTAGCATTCAAACATTAGTAAGACAATTTATAACATCTACATATGAATATATAATAATGGATGTATTTTAGTTATTTACAAGTATTAAATTGCACCTTATGTTGTCCAGTGTTTGTCACAAGATGGCGCCAAACGGTAATCTTTGTTGGCGCGGAGGGATTTTAAACATATAAGTAGTACCGGCTATGCGTTATTACTTTGGAGTGGTTATTATTTGAAAAGAACGAACCTGCAAATGTCTCAACTGACCAATCAGAATCAAGCATTCCAGAGAGCCGTGTAATAAGTATAAATAAGGTTTTATGAGCACATGCGTTCTCTGGGTTCGAACCCACAATCACATGATCACGTCTCATCTTATAACACATTGCTCTACGGGTGTAATGTTTGGAGGACAGGTTGGCATTTTGGAAAGGAAAGGAAAGAACGTGACATATGGCCAGGTATTGTTTCCCGTACTAGGAATTTGTGCTCTGCATTTAACCCATCCAACAGCGCACACACAGCAGTGAGAAGTGATCAACCACGCACACACACACCGTGCACACACACCCGGAGCAGTGGGCAGCCATTGCTGCGGTGCCCGGGGAGCAGTTGGGGGAACTGGATTTACAGCAGATCATTATTTATTTGTAGAATTATTAAAAGTCATTTGGTTCAGCAATGAGGCCACACTAGTTGCTTTGTATATTTTTGATTCATTCAAAAATAACCATCATAAGAGTTGTTTGTGCATAAATAGGAATGTCGCTGAAGGCATAACCAAATTTGACTGACAGGAGTTATTTGTCTAGAGCAATTTGCTGAGCTTTTTACTGTTTTGCATTCCATGTTGGGTCTATGACTCACTCCTTTGCAGAGATCCAGTCAGCAGTAGGGGGAACGGTGCCTTGCTCGAGGGTCTCACCTCAGTTGTTATATTGAAGGTAGTTATTCACGTTCCCACCCACAATCCCTGCCGGACCTGGGACTCGAACTCATGACTTTTGGGTTACAAGTCCAACTCCCTATCCATCAGGCCATGACTGCTGACATAAAAAAGAAATAGTCTCTCTTGCTGATTCTGTAATTTTAAAGTGTAGTGCTTCTGACCTAAATTAAACTTCCAACTTATCTTATCTTCAGTTATAAGCATTTTTTACACTATCTTTTGTTAAAAGTGTTTCACACACTTCACACTAGTCACTTTTTGTTTGGCATTGTGGAAAATCCAAGTGACAAACTTGAACCCGTTGCAAAAGATGCATCAAAGAAACTTTTGCTCTCACTCAAGATTCCTATTTGTGTGGATTCCTTTCAAAAACAACAAAGAAACAACATAAATGTCACCACCCCTTAATGTTTTTTTTTCAACTAGTCATAAGAAGAACTTACTCATAAAAGTCATTTCGTTCAGCAATCAGGCCACACTGGTTGCTTTGTATATTTTTGATTCATTCAAAAATAACCGTCTCATGAGAGTTATTTGTGCATAAATAGGAATGTCTCTGTTTTATGTTTGTTTCTGCTTAAAGTAAGAACTATTACAGTTATCTTCTTACTGGTCGCTGAAGGCATAACCAAATTAGCCCAATATTTAATAAACAAACATGTAAAAGATTTGTAGAATTATATGACTAACAGGAGTTATTTGTCTAAAGAAATTTGCTGTTTTTTACAGTTGTGCACTCCATGTGGGGTCTATTCATGACTCACTCATTTGCAGAGATCAAGCCAGCATCCATTACATCTATGAGTTCTAACCACTACACAACACTGTCTGATATCAGCCTCTTTGTATGGTTTCTTTATCTTACTGAGAGTGACTTGTACGAACATTCAGGCTTTTTAGAAATTTTGACCCTCTCAGAAAGCAACATGAAAAATAGCAGTGAAGAATGCATCTATTATTGCCTGCCCAAACTCTTTATAGCTTCCCTCTTTCACTGCAGCAAACCCCAAATGATGAACACTTGAAGATAAATATATGCTGTTAGTCACAAAGACTTATTATTTTCAATGGTTTTTACCAGTAAGTCGCCTTGTCAGGATTCATCACAGACCACAGGCACCACAAGAGTCATCTCTTCTAATAGTCTGACCGTGGGCTTATGTAATAATGATATGCTGTAAAGAAAAGCGGGCCCTGCTTTCTGTTATGATAAGCAATCTGGGGAATAGACCGTTTTAGTTATGATCTCCAATTCAATGGACTCTGAGAAACTAAACAATTCTATTTTTAATCTTGAATTCCCCACTTCAGAATGTGCTGATTTTTCTCCCTGTGTTTGAGACCCCGCTGGAGCCCAGCAGAGACTGGCTGGCTGGGGAATGTGTGTGTGAAACTGCACTTTCTGCTAATGGTGAAGCTACATTGTTGAGTGTTTAGTGTCTCATGTGTGGCCGGCCCGTCAGGGTGGTGAGTAAAGCCAGCAGAGGGTTTTTTGGGGTGGAGGTAGAACTAGAGAGCAGAGGTTAGCCATGAATGACCCTGATGAAGACCAGCACAGCTGAACGTTTTGCTGCTAAATTCTGGCAGTATAAATCACCTGCACTTTGGCAAGATGGCAGGTCTGGGTTTTACCTCACATGAATGTGTACATGGTGTTTGGGAAAGTTTGGGAGACTTACTTTCTGTTCGTCAAAGAATACACGAAGTATAACATTTTCCACAAAAAAATATTAATCAACACAACACTGAAAAAGTTATTTATTCCACACCAGTTCAGCATATTAGAATGATATCTGAAGGATCATGTGACTGAAATGTGGACAAAAGTCTGCTGCAAAAATTTAGCTTTGGCAGAATTAATTAAATTACATTTTAATATATTTTAAAATAGAAAATAGTTATTTTACATTATTAGAGTTTTACTGTATTTTTACTCTAATAAATGCTGTATTGGAGAGCATGAGGCACTTTTTGTCAACAACATTAAAGGGGTAGATGACAGCAAAGGCAATTTAAGTATAGAAATTGGGGGAAATGCCCATGAAAAATGATTTGCTCAATACTGGCCAATAACTAGTACCTATAGTATATATGCACATCAAACAGATGTGGGCACTGCTCTGAATGATTTGCTATGGCTTGTTAGTGGAGCACCAGTGATCTTTTTGTGATCAGTGACCAGTGATCAGATGCTCTCCCAAGGAGCATCTCTGTCATTCAACCCCACATCTCCAGTCAGGAGGTGCAGAGGTCATGACCCTGCCTCCACTGGATGCTGGGAGAAGGTCTTTGTGTCGACAGAGGTGAGAGGATATCAGAGCCGACGATTGACAGACTTATCCAAGGCCTTACATCTCTGACACATACAAACACAAACAGGAAGAGCTTGATGTATAATCACGGATGTTTTAACTACTTAGAAGAAGACCTAAGATGGTAGCCATAGTAAAAAAAAATATATATATATATCTATATATATACGTACGAAAATGTTGTTGATGAAACAGATTCATTTCATACCCTGTATACTACAGATACATTTACATATTTGTACCTAAAAATACCCTGCAGTTGTACTTTTTGTATGCTAAACTGGTATACTTAAAGTCTGCTAAAATAGAACAACTAATTGTATGCTTAATTACGCAGAAATAGTGCTGAAATCCAAAACTTTGAATATTTAATACTTGTGTCAAACATATTAAATGCACATATCCATCTAAAGAGCCATCTAAAGAGGGCTGGAAATGAGATGCATAATATTTTGTAATTCTCAGAGGAATCTGTTGATTCCTGCTTTTGGCATAATCTGCTCTCAATTACTTTGCCCAGAGTTTAATAGATGCTTCAAAAACTCTCCCCATCTTAGCTTGTTGACATCTACCGCAACATCTTTGGTTCAGAAAGAAGGGGCAAACCAATGAGGATTTTTTTTTTTTTTTTTTTGGATAATTTGTTTTTGGCATTTCTACCATGACAGCTCCCTAAAGACTTCAGCATGGTAAAGTTCTTGACGGAATATATATGCTACACTGCTGAATGAAACTTACACTGACACGGTGCTGTGAATATTTAAAACATACTGCTGCTGCAAAAATTGATTTATATAATAATCTACTATATACTAGTATATATCTATACAGGTGGAGCTGGGAAAGGTGGAGGGATTCAGAGGAGCTCTGAAAACGTGCTACGAACTGATCAGGTAAATGCTAAACTGCTATAGATAAGCTCATTGGCTGCATTTGCAACATGGGCCAGTCAGTTTGTGCCAAGTAGTTTACCACTGCATCATCAGCTTGCATTAACAAACAATCAGTTAGAGTTTCATGATGGAACTTAGCATTTATGCATTAAGTGTTAGATATAGTCATTGCATCTGTTTTTGCATTCATGTATAGGTGACCTATTATAACCATTCCCTTTTCTAACTTTAACGTGTAATGTTGCTGTTTGAGCGTACGAAATATATCCAAGGTAAAAGCTCAGTGGTACAATAATATACACTTTGATTTATGTCACATATTTGTAGTTTTACATTTGACATGATAAAGTTGGAATGTTATACGTTTAAAATACAATTTAAACACACTACAGTTATAATAAAGGACTTAAGTTTAGTATTTATTATTTAATCAAAATAAGCATATTTATTTAACACAATGTGCTTTAAAGTAAAACTTTGAATTTGACATTGCAAAGTGCACTTTTTACTTAAGCCATGAAAGTGTACTCTCTGTAGTACATTTAAGTTGTTTTTTATCTCACAAATTTAGATGCAAAAGCCCCAAATACCACAACAAAATTATGCAACTTACATTATTATAATATGATCTGAAACTATAAAACCTTTCAGGTTTTCTTTTTTCGCATTTGTTTATCTTGTTTTAATTTGAAGGTCAAGGTGTAGTGTGTCTTGTTTCTCCAGGTGTTTAAGTTTAGACCCGTGAAGTTCAGACAGTGGAATATGTAACACATTTTAAAACATTTTTACTTTTTTTAAAACTGACCTATCCACTGAAGCAAATGCAATGCAGCTATCCTGACAGCACAGGCCAGATCATCACGTGTTACATGGTCAGACTGCAGTGGGCTGATAAATGGTGTTGTCACATGTCAGATGGTAGGGCTGCAGGCAGAGTGTTCATGTGGTTGGATTAAAGCTGGATAAAAGGGCTATAAGAGCTGTTTTCGGGCAATTTATTTGCACAAGCTACTCGGTTACAATGTTGTTAGCGGTGTGATATCAGTGTAGGCTGGAATGTATACAGTTCACGGGTGCAACGGCACATCTGTGCAGAGATCCCATGGAGTCGTAAGGCTTTACCACTGTGAGCAGAGCACAAAGATAAACAGAGGCTTTCACACAAATGCTTGCTTGCTGAGGGGTAAGTCAAAAGAGCCCTACAGTTTCCTACACTCTGTAAAATATCATAGAAATTTATAGTAAAAACTGGCTGCTGTAAAAAATATGGTGAACAAATTAACTTCATTGTTGATATTCAACTCAATCTATATTCCAGTTTAAGTTTAAATGACTTATACAGCCAGTTTTATTCAGCAACTGGGCTTTTCACTGTAATCAAATTTAAAGTGGTTTATGTTTTTAAAATAAAATAATAATAACTTACTTTTCTGTATTTCACAGAAAATTTTAGGGGGTTTTTGCAAGAAAAAAATGCTATTATAATCCGTATGAAACCATTTATAATTTGTTTATTTTATATGGTAAGGTAATTTAGAATTAAATATTTGTCATAAACCATTTCAGTAAAATCTTTACAATAAATTTGGTTTAATTCCCCTGCCAATCTCAGTCAGTGGAATTTTCCATCCTTTTGCCAGACACACATTATTACTTATAATTTAGCACGTCTCCACAACGAGCCAGAGGAATTATTCATATCCTTATGAAGTGTTTTTCCTCTTTCTTGTCATTTGTTTCTTAGAAGTTTCACCGAAGTATTGCACCTCCTGCACCTTCCTCTTGTTCTGTATGAAAGTATCTCCCAGAATTACGCCTCTATTATCATCCTCTGGAGTATCATACCATAATCATCCACAGATATGAACAATTTTACATGGATCACAGTGGCATTCACTGGGCTCCACTTGCAGGGATACAGCCTCGACTCTAGAGAGCTTTATCACAGAGAGAAAATTACCACATGACCTGCGTGGTTGGACCGCCTAAGCATTTCACAGATATTTAGCGTGCAGTAAGATGGATGCATCTTGTTTTCATTTGAATATTTCCATATTAAAGAGCCTCTCAGTCGTAGCCCATCAAATGGATCATCAAACACATGTTTTTAATCTTTTAGTCGATAATTTTGACTCAATTTGAATGATTAGATTGTCTTAATCCAGACAAATCCCCATGTGAGTTGGTAAACTACTTAACTGGCCCCATCATTATCGCTACAGTAAGCACGAAATGCTGTTCCTCGTTACACCAGCAGAGATTTGCAGCACCCCTTGCTGAGTTGAACCATGGGCTTCCTCCATGCTGCGTTTCCTCTCAAGTTGTGTGAGTGATACTGGGGCCCAGTGGGCCGGGGTGATGACTGCTCTGTTAGCCAATGACCAGGTGAAGATAGGCACTTATTAAAAACCTGTGTGCTCTCTCACTAAAAGAGTCAACCTTGGCCACCCTTGTTAGAATTGTTGAAATCAGAAGACTGAATGATCAGAGAAAAATGTACACTATTGTGACATGCTGTTAATAAGGCTTGTTTTAAAGGAAATTTTCAGATTACTGCAGAAAGTATTTTGACTCATGCCTTTTACTGTGGCCTTTTTGACCAAAACATCCAATCTAGACATCAGTGGGAAGTGCCAATTGATGCCATTGCAAAGATGGAGGTGATTAACAAGCATAGACATTAGTCAGGTTAGACATCATAGTGAATTTAATGCTATTGAAAACGAGCTGTTTGAAGAATTGACTTACTGACATGCACTGTGTAAAGGTCCCAGATCACATATTTTTCACAACTTGTGACTTTCAGAACTCTTTTATGAAGCATGGCTTTACACGTATAATGTAATATATAAAGAGTCTCAGTGCCATTTTATGGTGCACATGTGTGTACAAATGCAACTGACCGAAGTGTATTGAAGTTGGATATTGTAACTTCAAATCTAATTCCCATCTCTGTCTGGAATGCGGTGCACGTATTTTTACATTATGGTAACAGTATACAGCAGGGCTGCTTAGTTCCTTTACACACCTGCCAATCATTTTCAAGTAATCCTAAAAACTCTGGATCCAGTTGCATAAACATAGCCACTATGTTAATACACTGTTTCGTTTGACTAACCAGCAAACTGATTAGCCAAGTCTTAATCAGTCATAATTTTCCGACTTAAATTTAGACAAGTTTACCTTTTATGTAACTGATTTTAAAAAGTTATGACCTTATATCTTAGTCATTCAGCCTAAGGACACAATAACTTGACTTTAACACCAGGGGACTTTAACTCTTGTTCAGAAGTTGCTTTTCATTGGCCAAAGATGTTTCGTACTTAATTGGAATAAAGACAAACCACCTTCAATTCCGCAGTGGTTAAGAGTTCTGCAGTATACTTCCATTTAAAAAAATTAGTGCATCACTTAATGTGGACAACTTTAGATGTATCTGGTTTGCTTTTTTGCCATCTGACCAGACACAACTAAAGAAATTTTACAGCTCGACCAGGCAGAAATAACTTGGAAAATATAACCGTTTCTTTTAAAATATAAAACTCTTGTCAAATACAGTATGCATACAGTCTTGGGGGGGAATGTTGGTGGTCTTGATGAAGAAAGATGACTTATTATTATTGGGTATATATTTTAAATTCATCATAAATAAAGGCATTTATTATCAACATTAATTCATTTATCTGTTCCCCACAGTCTCAGGTATCATTAATATGTGATGGGTATACCTGTTATTGTTCCACCCAGACTAAAACCAATTATGCTCTTACAATAGAAGTCTAGTGCACGTGGACAGCCATTCTGTAAAAATATTTCTTTGCCTTTACAAATTGAGTTGAAAATGATTTTCTGTGGTAATCAATAGCATGTCATAGATGTTGTTTAGCTTATGTATTAAGCCCATAATATTGCTTTAACATTAGTAGAATGCATTATAGTTTAAAATAAACATGTTTACCCTTACCAACCATCCAGCACCCAAATTTGAGTGCGCCTGGATTCTATTAAGTTGAATTACAGCATAGCTGATTTTAATTTGACTTCTGGGAAATGTACTTGGTAGTCTTGTGTTATTCTGTTTGCACGTTTTCTCTCTTAAGGGACCATTTTCCTTTGCTCACTGATGAGGGCGGAACTTCTGAACTGATTTTTCTACTTGCGCCTAAATGAATGCACAGAAAATGTCTGTTTTTGGTCATAACCTCTTGTTCCTCAGAAAAAGGTTTCTTTGTCAGGTCAGTTTTAGAGTAATAAGGAGTAATGAGTTGTATTAATCATTTGCAATGCCTATATGTTTCATTTCAAATGGCTTCCTGAATATATCATGTTGATATAGTAATTCTTGAAGCAATTCCTTTTGCCATATTATATGCAATTTGCCTCTCTGATCAGCCTTACAGGCTCAGTATGGTTAAAGTTAGTAGATTTGTGGTGAGGTTTATATGTCACTCTGGAAGGCACAATATGGGGCACATTTCAACAATGAGCATTATCAACAAACACAGCTTACTTCATAACTGTGACAAATCAATGTTTGTACTCTACTATGAAAAAGAATTTTGGATGTTGTTTGTCCTCACTCTGCCTCTGTTGTTTTGGTTTTGGCTCTTTTAAGTTTTGCCAGAAAGCAGTCTTTTATTCTTGTGACATTTGTTGTTTTTCCCATAAGCTAACTACAAATGCTTCAAATGTTTTGATTGTCTACATATCAGTAGGATGTATCTGTTGGATCGCAGATGTTGTCCAGTTATGTAAATACTAAATCATTAAGCAAACAATTTCTTTTTCTGTTCAGGCTCACTAATTCCGGCCCTTATCTTGTCCCTTAAATCTTTGAATTTCAGGAAGGATGTCTTCTTGGGTGTGAAAACTACACTTAAAGCACTGACATAAACATGTCAGACTCAGAAATTCTTTGTTAAGTCGCTATTTGTGGAATATATTTTCTTCATGAGAATTTTGTCTGCTGTCCTCCTCTGTTACACCAAAAAATTCATATTTGTCTTTGACAAGATACAAGACAGATTTTATATTTTTTAGCTAATTCTTTGGTGCTTTTCAAATAGTTGTTTTTTGGCAAGTTGCATGGAAATCAATGAAAGTCTATCGGACCACTAACACCATTACAGGCAAAAAATTTGTACATCCTTTCCAGAACACATTACTGTAATGTGTTGGGTTTTTGAATGCACATTCATGACCATAAATGAGAAAAAAGTAGTTCAAGTAGTAACTGAATCAAATTGACTACTTTTGTGGTTCTTTTAGGGACTTGACAGCCTCTGGCCAACATGAACTACTGCTGTATGTCCACAATGGAATGACTGGGAGTGACTGAATGGCAAAAATTCTACTACCTCCTGTTTGGTAGTAGTGCTTACTGAAGGACACTATCCACAAAATGGTTCAGATGTTTGCTCTCTCTGCGCTGGTCTGTCATACCTACCGCAGACACTCATATACCAAACAGGTGGATGAATCATTTTACACATGCACGACTTCTACACTGAGCTCTTAGGGTGTATATTTTAGGTTCTGCAATTAAAAATAAACCAGTGGTTAGACTAATAGCGCAAACTGAGGCAATAAGATCCTGTTCACACAACTCAAATGTGTGTAATTTCTGCTTCAGTGTTTGTATTGCATATTTTGTTGATCCATCTGGAGTCCAGAATACCTACCCTTTTGCAGGGGCCTCTTCATAGCAACTCTGTTGCTAAAATATTTTAATGCCACAGCCATCGACAGGCAGTTGAAGGCCTGTTCTGGTTTCAAGAGCATTTTCCTCATAAAATCAGGCTGGATCCGTCCGCCTCACTCTTGTCATCAGTGCACATGTAAATATCCCAGTCGCCCTAAACCCTTCAGTCATCCCATCATTTCTTCAGAGTCTTAACAGTTTGATGCGATCACATTAGGTGCAAACCCCATTGTCCCCCATCTGGAACCACGCAGGAATGAAATCAATTATGTGCACATAGACGAAAACATACTTCACAATTATATGCAGTATTCTCAAGCATGTCTTTGAGGAGACAATGGATGTCATTGTTTGCAAAGATAAACATACCTCTAAAAACTTCATTATGTGGCTTCATTCATGCTTTGCTAGATGTCAGAGATCCAAATAAATCAGAAGATGGAGAAAATGCTCGGGCCTTTTATGGGGCGTTCAGTATTTGTTGTTGAATTATAAAGCCTGTCATTTCTTAGCGGGGTGTCTGAAGGAGACAGGAAGATCAGATGGCCGTCTTGGAATCTGTGGACGACTCATCCCAGATCTAGTTTGCATATGGTCAGACATATTTTTCCACTGCTGTATTTGTGTTTGTGTGCACAAGAAAGAGAGTGAGAAAGAGAAGAAAAGAGGTACTAGATATTCCAAAGAAAATATTGTTGTGGTATATAGCTAATTTCCTGTGTAGTACTGCTTTACAGAAAACATCACACTATTTACTATGTGTCGTCATTTTCTCCACAAGACGTGATGGTGCATTTTTGATGTGTCTTGGCAGCTTGTGTGAATCCTGATATGCTTCAGTCTTTCTTCAAGCCTCTACCTAAAAAAAAAGGACAAAGGCCTTTTCACAGTTTTGTATGTTACGTCAGTATATTTGTTGGTTTTCCATCCGTATGACCTCACTTAATGTTCAGTGAAAATGATTTGTTACAGTACTCAAAACCAGTTCTGCAGCATTCTAAAACCAGACAGATATCGATACATAACTGCCCACAATTACATATCATTCAATTTTCCCCCTTCCATTTAAATGGTACATCATACTCAATTACATTTATTTGATGTATAATGTGTGATGATACCAAGTTGTAAAATTTTTTTTTTTAAAAAGTAAGATTTTATATTATTTCATTATTATTTATTCATTAATATAAAGTATATAATAATAACATAACACTGCACTTTTTTTTTCTTTTTAATTCACATAAATACAGCCTTGATGAGGATAAGAGACTTTTTATCTTTCCACCGTCCTTTGAAAAAAAAAATCCTCTTTTTCAGTTCAGACCAAATCTGTATTTCAATATCAGTTCCAGGATCATTTATAAATATGCAGTATATATGAAATGCCAGGAGAGATGCCAGCAACGCATGCCTTTATTAACTGAGTAACTCATACATATCAAATTTTTCACTAATACTATAATGATGCACTTCCAAACTTAACTGTGTTCTGTGGTGCCAAAGGAAACATGCTGCGGTACATGGCCAAGCACAGGAGAAAAGAATCAGAGCACTTCTATTGAAAGTGGCGGTTTTACTGTTGACTAATAGAAGGTTGCTTTCACTTACTGCTTGAGTTGCTTTCTGATGGGTGTACACCACTTGAACAAAATGTTCTTAAAACAGAGATGAATCATAAACAACGTCATGCAGTGTCAACAGACCAGCATACAAATGATGTGAATTGATTTGAAAAATATCTTAATTTCCCTAAATAAATGTACATGTATTTGGAATGAAAACCCAAATTAGTTATTATAGATCATTTAATAGTATTATAGAATTTTGGTTATAATTCGGGATGCAACAATTTCATTACCCATGCTGATAATATTGTTGCTAATAACTGATATTCACAGTTTTGGATGTGAATTTTGCTTAAGATTATTATAATTCTAAATGAGAAAAAAAAAAAAAAAATCAATACAGGTTTGAAACGACACGACGGTGAGTAAATGATCTATTTCTGCTTTCTACTTCACTATTATTTCATATGTTCCTCAAATATTTATGTTTCCTTTATAGTCTTTTTTCCTGCTGCTTCATCTTCGTTTTAAGATTTATAGCGCTGTCATATACAAACCCTCTTTATAGTGGCATTACAATAACAATCTTTCATTCCTAATGGAAGGGGAAGAATTATTGAGCTGTCAGCGAGTATTATTCTCAAACTTATGAGCACTTGGGTTCTTTTGACCTCTTAAGGACAGTCTTTGAAAACACAAAACATATGCACGCATAACATAAGATATTTATGCGTGTATGTTCACTTCCCTGCATGCATCAAATGCACAAGACGCCGTATATTACAACCTTCTTTTGTACTGTATATCTACATGTGTCCGCTTGAAACAATCCACAAAAGGAGGAGTATTTACATGACTTGTATTGCATGGAGTCACGATATTGTCTTGAACTCTAGGGGTGCTAAAGCAGAAGACCACAGAAACAGGATATGAAGCTTTAATTTTCCTCCGTGGGTCAGAGATCTGTCTTCACCGGCTCATTCTCCACCGTCTTCGCTCTTCTAAACAATGACACCCTCCCTGCTGAGATGCCCTCCGGGCAGCTTTCATATCAGTGTTAGCTCTGTCTGTTCAGCTGGGTGACAGAAATGTCTCAGACTCTGGGGCCATCCAATGGGAGTGCTGTTTACAGCCTGTGAAAACACCAGGTCGCCACATCTGGAGCCATCTGGAACCTCCCACCCTGGAGATCTCCCCCAGTCTGTCTACATATGCACAGCATCTGTCTTCTCTAGAGGTCAGGAGGATACACGCAGACAGTTGTTTCCCAACCTTTTTTGTCTCACATTCTCTCACAGGCCTATCAGTTAGCATTAAAGGGATAGTTCACCCACAAGTAAAACCTTTGCCATCATGTACTCAGCCTTACGTCGCCTTTTTTTTTCTCCCCAATACAATGAAAATCACTGGAGTCCAATGTTGTAGTGATGACCCAGTGATCAGTTTAAATCATTTGGAATGAGGTGGACAGTGGTTAAGCGAATCCCATTAGATGGGTTATTAAAGTATATAGGTTTAATCAAAAGTTTAAACAAAAATTGTACAATATGGACAGTATAACATCAAAAACGTTCTTCAAAATATCTTCTTTTTCATTAAAGACCTTAAGGGTGAGAAAATGTTCCTTTTTCAGTGAACTGCCCTGGCTTTACCCTTAACCAACAGCAAACCACACTTACTTTAATGGACATGTATTTATTAAAGTGACCATTATTACACCAGCATAGTCATTATTTTAAACTGAAAACATTGCATACTGTGAAAAAAAGTAGACACTTTAACTTGAATAAACAATTAAAACTTTATTTTCTAAAGCTTTTTAGGGCCAATCATTAGGAGAAAAAACCTATCAGACAGTCTATGTAATAATGAAATACAATTAATAATTATAAAGCAAGAATATTAAAATTCTACTCATAAAGATGATACATTTTTGATTGGTGCTAAAGATTACATATGACAGTGCTGCAAAATGATTATGTAATATAATTATGAGTTAGCTAAAGATTCTGTCATGCTTTATTTTAAGGTGCTTTTGTTAAATGCACGTACTATCACAATAACAATAAATTATGTATAATGGCATGCAAGTAAACCTAAGCCAAATCCTAATCACAACCCTAAACATATAGTAACTACATTTAGTTATATAATATTTAACATTCTTGATGGGAAAAAAAGCTGCTTTTCAGTCTGCAGTCATTGTCTGATACTCCTTTTCATGATGGGCCATACATTTTCAATAGGAGACAGTTGTAGCACATGTAGAATGAGACCTGACATTGACTTGATCTAATAACCACAAACATTTTATGAAAGTTGTCATCTTGATGGCATAATATGTCTCTGTAAAATTCCAATTTATGTCTCTGTGTCAATACCATGTCACATTTGCTTTTGCATCTGTCACTGGTGAAAGTTTGTATTGTCCCTTTGGTCTCTGGGACTGAGAATATGATTTCTGGTTTTCACAAAACAAACTGAAACATGGATTTATCACAGCACACATTTCCAGATGCCTTTTTTGACTTTTGAGGTGAGCTCTGGCCCAGAAAACCAGACGACATCACTGCATAAAACATGATTCTTAATTAGGGGTGAGCGATATGACGATTTTTGATCGTGGAAGATAAAAATTGGCTTTTTAAGAAATATCATAGTATTGTGCTTTTTTTCATCTGCAGTTCTAATGCCTCAGCCTCAATATGCTGTACAACCTGACTTACATTCACATCAGTGTTAACTCAGTTGTAGAGTTACACTCACCGGACACTGCACTTATTCGTAATCAAAAAAGTACAAAGTAATATTTGTTTTAAAGTCTTGCCGATTAAACATTTCATATGTGTGCTGTCCTGATGCACTTTTCCAGTGCATAGACGTTAAGCGTGCGCACTAAAAGCCTGTCAAATAGCGTCTAATTACTGAACTAAGATATTTATCACATCTGATTGTGGTGATACTGTCAAAAACACACAGTGTTAAACAGTTGCTTGCGTCTAAAGTGAAAGTAAACAATCAGGAGAAAAACAGATGCGTGCCAGTATGTTAGATGCGTGCAGCTCTTAAAGGGACAGACTAAACTAAACATGTTGCCACTTGTCATTAAAGGGATAGTTTACTTAAAAATGATAAGTGTGTCAGTATTTACTCACTTCCATGTTGTCCCAAACCTGTATTCATTTCTTTTTTTGTGCTAAACACAAAATAAGATATTTTGAGTAACCAAACTGGTCCTGTACTGTTGCTGGTCCTCACTGAATTTAATAAAAAAGAAACTCATTCAGGTTAAAAACGACCTAAGAGTGAGTAAATGATGTATGTAGTATGTTTCACTTTTTTTATATTTTGATAATTCAATACTGCTAAATACACCTACCCTACCTGAAAAATAAAAACACTGTTTTATTCATATTACATGTATATCTATTTGTAATTTGTATCTATGCGAATAACAAAGATAAAATCATGACAATATCTTTCTTCTTTTTTATTTTATACTTTGTTACCTTGTTTTTATAAAAAAGACAAATTAGTTTGTCTGTACTGCTCAATCATGAATCGTAATGTTTCTGAAAATATTACTTCTCCTCTGAACAGATGAACAAGCAGGTTGTTCCACCAAATATAGTGAATAAACTGTGATAATGTGAGAAATGTTGAGATGCAGTGGCAGACTATGGTAAATGACATGGGGTTTCTAAAGTATTCCTAAATCTAAAGTAGATTGGAAATCATTTCTTTGTACTTTTTCCAATTAAATAAAAGTTAACCAAATACTCCCAGTAACCTGCTGGTGTATCTGCTTGGGTCCCCCTGGTTTATGTGAGCAGTGGCCTTTTGTCGTCCCCTCTCTTTCCATGCTTTGAGCCCAGGGTTGCAGTACAGTCTTTCGGCCGGTGGCCAGCATAATGAGCAGAGGGAATGTTTTCACAACTGGTGCGCATTTTCCCTTCACTAGAGTCTTTCTTATATACAATAGCATTATTTTCAGAATAACTAGCCGCCTCCAAGGAACTCATGAACCACATTAGTAAATACAAACGCTGTCCCTGCATTTCCTCGTCTCTGTTATTTCCCATTTCTTGAGCCATTAAAGCGTTTTTTTTTAAAGAATGCAACTTTTATGTTAGTAGCAGAAACGATGGGTAAGATAAAGGCTGTATGATATCATGTTCAGTGTCTTTACTGTGTCATGCTGCAGGGGTCTGAACTGTTAAGAAAAAGCAGAGAACAGTGGGAGATTTACAGGGTAGTCAAAGAAAAAGTGGTCCTTATGATTATGAACAGATAAATCAGGTGGGAGTCTGGGGTACCAGCATGCAGTTGACCCTGGTATCAGAGACTAAAAATCTGCTATTGGCCCCTCGATGAATTGCATCTCATTCTTACAGGGATACTGCTTAGTATAAGACATGATATTTTTGTTTCATTCCCTTAACTCAAACATTTATTCTTTTATCAGTTTTTTTAAGATATATCTTTATCAGTTTATACCTTTCCAGGGGATCGAACCCACAGCCGTGGTGTTGCTAGGGCTGAAGTTATGCTGCAAAACACAACAC
>JAUYWG010000022.1:4871409-4881715 GCA_034779775.1 Enteromius afrohamiltoni | reverse complement strand
AGTTTATACCTTTCCAGGGGATCGAACCCACAGCCGTGGTGTTGCTAGGGCTGAAGTTATGCTGCAAAACACAACACTATAGCAATGCTAAAGTCAATTCCCAGGGAACGCATGAACTGATAAAATGAATTGCAATACAAGTTACTTCGGATAAAAACGTCTGCCAAATGCATAAATGTTAATGGTGTGTTAACATTCATTGATTCCCTCATTAATGAACTCATTAGTGACAGGAGAGGCCAGAGGTAAATATTATTACTCCATATATAAACTCAATGGATTTGCCTCCCATATGTGTGTCTATATAAATTTATGAGAACTTTTGGCCAAGCACAGCTCGTTCATCATAGGTGTGCTTTTCATGATATCAAGCTCAACAAAAGTTTGTGTTCTCCTTTGCCAAAGAGGTGCCGTTCGTATATTATTTAAGGGTATGATCCTCTGTCTCATGGAAGAAAAAGGGGATGAAATGATCAGTCTATTCTCCTTTGCTTATATCTCATTTTATTTGACAGCTTGTTTTGATGCCTTTTGTTTTTAAGCCAGAAACTGCAAGCCAAAAAGACCTGGAGTTTCATTAGTGAACTTATGAAATATAATTTACTGCATAATGATTTATCAGACTTTCCAGGAAATGAGACCTTAATAAGAAGATAATTGGCATATTCTCATATTGTAAACCCTACAGCTTTGGATACACCTACTATACAAACCCCAACCTGCACATTCCATAAAAGACCAAAAACAATGCCTTTGATATAAATGATCTCACAGAACAACAATGCTGTCATGGGTTGTTTTAATAAAGGGATATTAAATGTAATTTTCTGAAAGGTCTAGGTCATGCTTTTCTCAGAAGTCTAATTATTACGTCCTTTGGTTTGAATCTAAATAACAAAACACAATCAATTGTGCGTGCACTGACTTGAACCTCTTTGATTATATACTATACATCAGTTCACCTGTTGCTCTTAGACCTGTTTTGCTTAGATCGTAGTTTTCTCTTGATTCATTATGTTTGAGTTTTATAATGGAGTTTTCACCTCATCAGAGCTTTATGGTCACTAAATCAAGAACATTTACTGTAAACCCAGAACCGCTCATGCCTTCCTGCTCAACCTTTGCAGGGGCTCTTTGAAGCGAAACACCGGGGTGTCAAAATCAAATCCTGTTGCTCATCAGCTCAAATGAGCTGTTTATTCCAATCCAATGCCATAAAGTGCCTTAATTTGATTCCAACCTAGGTCCAAGTCAGTTATTATAGCCAAACATAATGTATTCTGTAATACAGATACCATTGCTATTTTGGCAATGTATTATAAATAGACTCTGTGCCAGGAACTGAAACTTTTCAGTGCATGCCGTACACATTACTATTTACTTTGACACTCAGGTTACATTATTAGTAGTAAAGTAAGATCTGGTTTGTGAATATCGAAGCAGGTTTTGTGGTATGATCTTGACTGTGGATGAATATTTTATATGAAACGTCATATTCTGTCTGGGAGATGCCAAGCAAACATCTTCTCACACAGGATCACAGGACACAAGTCAGGTTGTGTGTTCTAACCTGTCATTTGAATTTTTTTAGCAAAACCTGGCTTAAAAGACAAGGCTGTTAAAAGGTTTGCCGCTTTACCTCTTGAGGCCATACGTTAACGATTATGATAAGACTATAGTGGCCCGGACTCCTTCCAACCACATCGGTTAAAAAAAAAAAAAAAGAGCAGAAAGTAAAAGCTTGCTGTTTTTCAAAATCATCCGAGGCAGAGAACAGCAGTGTGTTTTTTCTGTACTTGGATATTCTGCCCTGCAATCTTTCTGGGTTTAACTAAGACGGCTATTGTAAAAGACAGCTGTGAAGGATGAGGTGGCCATTTCAGCTGACCAGCATCCAGATTTTTATGATAAACTGCTTCAATAAAAATAATTGCGGTTTTTGGAAAGCAAATTGATATGGAGTTTTTGTTCTGTGTTTTACATCAGTTGCTGAAGAATGTAGACTTGTGCTAGTATTCAAGTGTTTACAAGACAAACAATAAAATAAGAAAATAAAAACCTGTACAAGCATGGTACTTAGGCTCTTTTGACTGAAAAACCCTTAAAAGAGTTTAGGTGTCACAGTTGTGAGTAGTTCACAGGCAAGTGCAGCAGAATATTTTCTTCATAACATGGAAAACTAGTTGTAAACCTAACTTTGCTTGATTGGATTTGCTTAGAGTTGTTAAAAAGCATTAGTTCATCTGTTCTGTGGTTTGTTTTTCATATGTTCTTAGAGGAGTTCAGGAAAGACTGCACACTATAATCACTTGACTGATTCATTGTTGCAGTTCTTTAACCATGTGTAACTGCAGCTGAAAAGCTTATATGGATCATATTAAATCAAAATCAGTACCATGGCTGTTTTGTTATACTGGATTCTCTAGAACGTGCTCCATGCAAAACGTTTGAGCATTTGATTTCCATTTATAACCCCCATAAATAAAAGTCTAGGCAGACACTTGATTTATTGTCTTTTATCTATCGGGAGAGATGTCTGTGGACAGTAGCAGGAAAAGAGGGCCGTAGAGACAGATATCTGCACTAAAGTTCTTCCAAGAAGATAGATCCAGTATCACTGGAATACAGGGGTTCAACATGGGGTTATAGGTTTGAAGATCAGTTCAGAAATGCATCAGAACATTTTTATAAAAAAAACTCATGTAAGATCTGGTGAAGAAAATATAAGTCATCTTTTAAATATGTATTCTTTAGGATTAAATCCGTAAAAGGTGTGGGTTATTAATGAATATTGCATGCACATTGACTAATACTACAATGAGAAACAAATAAAACTAACAACTAAAAAACTAAACTATTTCTTCCTACCTTAAAATTCTCAGTGGATTAAACTAGACATTTCTTAAAAAGAGAAATGGCCATCCAAGGTAGTATTTACAATTCCCAGCCAAACCATGCTCATTATTTCAAGTTCTGAAGCTTTTAAAGACATCATAATGCTACAATAATAGAAATTCACCCTAGATAAGGGGTGTCCAAACCTGTTTCTGGAGGGCTACTGTCCTGCAGAGTTTAGCTTTAACTATAAACACACCTGAACTAACTAATCAAGATCTTCAAACTTCTAGGCAAGTGTGTAATAGTTGGTTGGAGCCAAACTCTGCAGGACATTGGCCCTCTAAGAACAGGTTTGGGCATAGGCATATATATTCCATAGGCAGATCTTATGAAAGTGATGCATATTAGTCCTGGTAGGTAGATGCTTTGAACAGCTGCCATCACTGTTGTATAAATCTTAAGTCTTCTGTTCTTTTGAGATAGGCCTAGCGGGTTAATTTAGTCATGGTTTTCATCCTATACTTTGATCTTTGTTTAACTTTATTTTTTTTAACAATGTGCTTTTCGATTCAGATGCTGCGATCTTTATTTCCAGCAGATCAAGAATAGCATGTTTGGGAAATCCACCACTATGCTTACGCTACCACAAGCGTACTTTTACAAATGCTTCGTTGCATAGTAGGTATACACTGTTCTCAGTATGTACATCTTCAGTAACCTTTCTTTTTTTTAGTGTAACCAAGTAAAATAGTTTATATTAAGGTGTAAAAGGACATCTGTGGTTCAAAGAGAGAGTAAATACATTATAAATACAGACTATTGGTTGGTGTTGGCGGCAGTGGCCTGCAGCGGAGCCTTGATATCTTAAGATGTGGATCAGCCGTCTTCATCTCAGTCTGGTCTGAATTTGATCTTGGGTGGGTGGGTGGATAACGAGGGGGCAATTAACGGCTTTTCCTCCCTCTTTTCACACCCTTACTGCCAAATGAGCCTGTTCTCTGGTGTTAAAAATTAACGTCTTAACGTATAACACCTGTTCAATTAATGTCCAAGGAATTCAGAATAAAAGACCCCCTTAATTACATGCTCTCAGGCCGCTCCTAATACAACACTGATGGAGGGCCGAAGCCCTTTTCCAAGCACCTGACAATACTTTGCAATCAAAGTGTTAAGGAATGAATTAACGTCAAGTCTTTTTGAAAGCTAGGTGTAAATGTTATCAAGGGCTGGTTCCTTTTTTATGTACACTCATGTTGGTCTTAAAGAATTCACGAAGGAAATATGCCGGATTTCATTAACTTGCTGCATTTAAAGTTACTGGCTGTAGCTGAAGAATATGTGAATGACCCACATGCTTTGTGTGTGACTGTTGAGATCAATAGTCAAATACTGCTATTAAAGATGTGATTCAGGGTAATTTGTATTGCACTTAATAAAACAGATTTAGCTTTAAACTGTTATTCTTTATGTTACAGTAGGTAGTCTTTTTTTGCACTTTCCCTGCAGTTTTACATTGTTTTGCCGGTAGTTGGTGATCAGTGTCTGTCTTTGAGTCAATGATTCTCTTTTATGAGCAAGTCTTTGAATCATTTACTCATCCAATTATTAAAATGAGATGCAGAATTCATTGGGCACTATGCTGACACACTAGTGTACATTGTTTTTTACTTGTTATTGATGCTACATTCATGCATGTTGCAATTTCCATAATTTGGAAATGAGACGTGACATTCTACTCTGTGCTGTTCATGTCCTTGGATTTGGACTTACGTGTTTTTTTTAATTGCAACACTATTAATGCCAAATAGGCTTCAGCAGTCAGTTAATACAATTTTTGTCCCAGTTTATCAGGTGTAATTACAAGAATGTGAAAACCTTTTACAAGTTAGAATCTCACAATTATGATAATTACAACATGGCATGAATGCTCTTTGAGGTACATTGTGGAATGGAATGTGTGTACTTAAAACTGTGCCCTAATGCACTAAGAGTATTAGTTTGGGCTAGCCTACTTTCAATGGAAAAGTAAAAACTGACAATATTTGTGTCTAAACTGTGTTTCTCTATTTTTTGATTGATGTTGCTAACATAGGGCCTTGGTGAATGTGAGGTTAGAGGATGAACCAGTGGATTTGTAGAGATATTAATAGTATCAAAGGGGCTTAACAAAGACTTTTGAATTAACATTGGCTTATACAATAACATCTCTCTTCTGTTTTCACCATGAGAATTTATTTATTATATTTTAACGGAGACAGTTCTTAGATAAGAGTGGGCAAAGACACTAAATTGCAATGAGTAAGCAATACTTGCTCAGGCTCAGGCTTATTCTGAGATGTTTAAATTCTTACATGTTGTAGCGAAGTCTACCTCCAAGCATATTTGGCAAGGGTAATTGCAACAGTTAAAGATGCACAAGCTAAAAAGTGCCTGACCCAGCTTTTCCTTGTGATAAATCTCCCACGGCCAGCTCATGCCCTGTGGATTGGAGCCGATGTTTATGTGAGACATTATAAGGGTGTTGGTATAGATTACCACAGATCGTAGAGTAGAGTGTGCAAAATGTCTTCCATATGACACTCACATATTCAAAACCAGACATTATGGCTGTCAGTCATTCAGCTCATGAAATATTTTCACGCAGGCCATCATTTCCATTTCTTTGAGTGTGAATCCCTCAAATGCTAAATAGCACCAAATATAGCGTGTCTGCATGATGTGATTACAAATATTTTACTCAACATGGTCGCAAACTTTGAGACTTTGTAGTATAATCAGGTTTAATCTCATATGCCTCACCTTTCAACACAGTGTCTGTTGCTAAGGTAGGAGTTGAAGTACGTTTTTTTCCCCCTACAAATAAAATCTAGTTTGCATTAGAATAATTTTATTTCTTCAAAAGAACAATATGTACAGTATTGTCTTTATTACACCCAGTTGTTTGGCAAATAAAGATATGTCGTACTTCACTAGCCACTAACTTGATCAATTTGATGCATAACATCACAGTGGGGAAAATGAATCCATTCCGTGTAGATGAGACACAGACACACCACTTTTGGTCCACTACAGTTTTTCCAAAACACATTTCTGAAGATACTGTAAACCTTTAGTGCCTTTGCTGCCTAGTAAGGAGCATTAGCAGATCTGCAGCTTATGATTATGAAACATTTTTATTAGGCTAACTGATCTCAAATTGATCAAAGCAAATAATCCTGCTATTCGCTGTGTTCTACTGGTGGCATCTTAAATTATGAATTTATATTGTCTATACCAGGGCTGTGCAAACCTGTTCTTAAATGGCCACTTGGATGGCTCCAGCACTAATTAAAACCATCTTCAGACTCAACTTCCAGAGTGTTTTGGAGCTGGTTGAAGCTAAACTCTGCAGGACGTTGGCCCTTCAGTAACAGGACTGAACACCCCTGATCCAAACCATTTAAACTGTAGAAAAATTATTTTAATGCACACAAACTTTTCACAATGTAATTCAGCTTTCTGGGATCCACTAAATACAGCTGTTGTTTCTGCTAGTCTACTTTGTGAAAGGTCTTTGTGTTTGTTTGGCTGGACCTGTATGATGTCATTCTTGGCTACTATTATGCTGCAGAAGGGGACTGCAAAAATCGTCTTTCCTTGTGTGTGTCACAAGGCGTCTTTTCCCACCTCTCTTATCTGGGGGTGGAGACTCCCGGAGATGTTTCCACCAGAACTATCAGGCCAGTATGTGGAAAAGGATGTATTCCTCTCACATTCAGGAAGGGATCAGTGATATCTGCACAGCCTGTTGCTAAAGACAAGAATTTATATCACATATACAATTAATTGGTTGATTTCCCATTACATGATGAAGTTGTTTAAAACTCATGCTTAAGTTTTTAAAATGTATTTGCGGCTTGGTTTTACATTGACAACTGTGTGGATGGTGCTTCATATCACTACACTGTTTACTGTCGACAGATTTTTTTTAACATGTGAAATTCCATTGAAATGTATCTAGTATGACCACAGCTATAGTGGTCATTGACCAAAGTCATAAATTATACATAAATATATGCTATTCACCTAACATTCCCCTCTTTTCACAGGTCCTCCAGGAAAACGTGGAAGAAAAGGCAACCCTGGTGAGTGCCTGTACATGACAGTTTAAAAGTTTAAAGTTTAAAAAAATGACCTGAACCTAACCTAAAATTACAGCAAAACAAATGCTGAGTGACTTTCAGCTGTTCTCCAGGATAAAGACTGTCAGGATCCTCTCATGTGTTCCAGACCTTTCATTTTTCATGTCATGTTTGATTTGTATTTCATTGAGGAACCACTGAACAGATGGAAATGTCAGTTTATATAATGTAGTAGGGAAATGTTTTTTTCTCTGTGGTAGTCATTGCGAAGTTTCTATCACGTTGATCGTGGGGGTTAAAGAGGGAAGTTCTCCTTGTCTTTAGTCATTTCCTAGCATGTTTATTTTACTGTTTATCTTCCAACCTCAGAAACCTTAAGAGTGATTTGAATTTGATGACATCTTGGTCCAGCAAGGAAAATACTCAGAATTATGATGTTGCTGCATATGTAAAGTGCCAAACCTAAACTGAAATCAGTGCCTCACAGTTATTATTATTAAGGTACAGTATTTTGTCCACTAGACATTATCCTATTGGACAGAATGTTGTATTTAAAAAAAAAACTTTGTACTTCTATAAAGATTACACAATTGCAGAGGCCATGAGTTCTGATGTATTGTGTTCATAGACATTTATAATATAAATTATACAAAGTTTTAGACATTGAAATAAACCAACAAGCCGTGTTTTTCCCTGTACCACTCATATGCAGCAGATTTCACCCCGTCATTGAAAATATATTGTAGTTTAGTGCAGTGCAGCTCTCTCAATTTGGCTTTCTGTATTGTGGAAAAATATGCAGTCAGCCCATGATAATAGAACTACAAAATCAGGTGCAGTTCCACACTTAATATAAAGTGACATACAATTACAGTTGTTTAAATAACTATATACACTAGCCACTTTTAAAAAAACTCATTTATTTAGTCCAATTAGGACATTTAAGTAACTTTTAGAAATGTTTCTTAGAAAAAAACATCACTATTATGCATCTGGAGACAATACAAAGGCACTGATATATTTTAAGATGTACAGTTCAGTGAGTTCAAGTTTCCTTCAGCTGAAACAGCTCAGACTTACACTTTAGTCTGGGGCTGGGCTTAAGCCTTGTTTGAATATTTCATATTAGTAGCTAATAACACTAGTGACATTAATAATAAGCATAATACCATATTTCTATAGCTTTAGTAATTGTATGGAAAAACTGTATGGGGTGGTGCTTTGTGGACTGAAAGGCTTGCATTTTCAAGACTTCAGTTTACATGGAGCTATTAAATCTGGATTCATCCAGCTTCACGTAGATTTGTTCACATATAATGGTGTGCATGTGACATTGAATTATAATGATTGTCACTTCAATAGAGCTATTTACTAAGCTCTGTGCCAGTCACTGGTCTCATCTCGATGTGCACTTTAATCAGGTAGTGTCATTTCATCACATGGCTTTTTTTTCTCATGAACTCAGTAATTAACACACTACTTTAAATGACTAAAGTCATTGCATCGCTTATAACTTTTTGAGAGAAATGCAGTCAGAACAGTCATTTGACAATGATAAATAATGTGTAAATTTGGGAGATCCTGTCAGCCATTCAATATAGGCCAACCTTTCTTTTCCTTACTGCTCGGGCCCTGGGGGTTCAGCCCTGCTTATCCCTTATGTTAATCTTATGTACACTACTGTACAAAACTGAGCTTACTTGAGTATGTCCTTCCCTTTATGACCATGGTATACCATCTTGTGATGGCTACTTCTTGTAGAATAGCATGTCCCAAAGCACAAATCATAGCAGATTGGTTTCTTGAAGATGATAATGATTCACTGTACTCCAATGGTCTTCACAGTCACAAGATCTCAATCCAATAGAGCACTTCTGGGAGATGCTGGAATGAGAGATTTACATCCTGGATATGCAGCTGACAAATCTGAAGCAACTGTATGATATATCGAATATATATTAAATTAGCCAAAATCTCAAAGTCATTTTTCCAGCACATAGATGATTAGTGTTGTTATTACATGCTAAATAATACCTTGTTGTAGTTATGCTAGGCTTGTTATCTACTTGATAGATATATAATCAGTCTTGTTTTTTGAAATAGCTAAGTATAAACAGCTGTCCAAGAAAAATGCTTCCTGAAGTTCTTTCCTTCTGGGAGGTCATTCTCTGCTCCTACCTGGAGTTATGAACATATTATCAGATACAGAACATTTAAATCTTGCAAACCAGGCTTAAACAAAATTGTTTACACTTAAGAAAAGTTTTGTGCGGTTGTTTACTGTCAATTCAGCTTTTATAGTCCTTTAGATACAATAAAAAGTGGATTGTTCTGTATCTGGAAACCTTATGCGCAATACAACGGACCATTTCTGATTAATTATTGGGTGGGTGGTGGCAGTAAATAAGAGAGATGTTTTTCTCTGCCATGGAGCTGCTGCTCTGGTGGTCCAGTACATTTGGTGGCAGACTTATAGGGGCAGTTTCCCGAATAGGGTTTAAGACTAGTCCTAGATTAAAATAAATGTTAAAAGCTGTCTAAACTGGAAAAAGCTTGCACTGAGATATCTTAAAATACATTATTGCCATTGTTTGGTCTTAAAATGCTCACAGATAATGCATTTTTGTAAGATATGTTTTTAAAAATTCTTAAATGTCCTAAATTAGCAAAGGTCTAGTCCTGGCTTAATCTTATTCCTAGCCGGGAAACCGGCCCATTATGTTTATCTTAAGTTTTAAAGTCATGTTCATGTATTAGATGAGCACTAATGGACCAAATTCTTTACATCATGCTCATGCAGAGACTGGAAGTGATCTCAAAGCAGATATGACACGCTAACTGCATGACAACAAGAACATATGCTCTATATACACACACAGATATTCAAACACATTGTCAGAGGAGAAGAACTGTGTCTTTGTTCTGTGTGTGATGATTTTGGCTGGTTGATGGGAGGACCAACAACCTCCAAAACACACAGCCTGGTGTCCATAAAAAGCTGCTCTCCTGCCGCAGGGCTTTGGGTGACCTGAACTTGACACAGTGGGAATCTCCTTTCCTCTATTCACCATGACAGAGACGGATCAAATGTCCCTCATGGCCGTGTGACTGAAAGCACTCATATCACCACGACCATTTGTAGGAGTTATCGCTTGTTTACTTGGCTCTCTGATTCTGTGCAGGGAAGATCTAGATCCTCCCAGCGCCACTTGTGTCTCCAGACCCATTCAGTGTCACATTCCACTCCTACTATCACATCCCTCAGCCAACAGAGATATATGGAGAGACATGCCAATGACTGTCTTGCGCATTATGTTCATTGCGTTGATCAAGAGCGAAGGAAGCTG
>JAUYWG010000022.1:4809889-4867876 GCA_034779775.1 Enteromius afrohamiltoni | reverse complement strand
AAGTGCACGCCAATATTCATTGGCCTTTTGTATAAAGCTCAAAGGCATTTGGTCTCTCTGGCGAGTTCCCATATGTAGCGTCGAAGTGATTCAACTGAAAGGGTAACTGTATTCACATTGAATTGCAAAAACCTTGGCACTATTAAGGTGGGGTATGGGTATATTAGGACATGTTTAGTAGGGGTGTGAACCTACACTGGTCTCACGGTTCGGTTCGATACAATATCTCGATGCATCACAATGCATTGACGATGCACTGCACACTCAATTTTCAATTTTAATTTACAGGTTATAATTTTTTAAATAAACACAAACAGTCAGATATATCAACTAAAAATGAATGAAATTAAAACTTCTCAATGAAAACACACTTCTTGAACAAATGTATAAACATGAAATTATCATTTAGAAACCAAAATAGCATTTAGAGGAGCAATGGGAGGATTGCTCTCTTTTGACATGTTTAGTGGTATAGAAAAGTTTAACAGTGTAATTAATGAGGTAGGTTAGGGTTTTAAAATAATTTTAAAATAATAAAATGTTAGTTTAATGTTCATGACCCTTCATAAATCATGATACATTGATCTGGCGTTTAAGAAACATACCTTATTATTATCAATGTTGAAAAAAGATGTGCCACTGTTTTTTTCCATTTAATTTAATTTAATTTTTTTTCCTTTTTTTTTGCAAAACACTTTTGGGAATTTATTCATTAATAGAAAGTAACAACAACAACAACCATTTTTTTTATTATTTATTTAAAATAGAAACTTTTTTTTAAACATTACTAATGTCTTTACTGCAGAGGCGGATAAAGTACACAACTTTACACAACAAAGATCATTGTAAGCTGGATAGTAATGACTCCTTCATTACTAAAAATCAAATCTGCTTTAAAACACAGCAACATAACTGCAACTGTATACGTTTATGAAAGCAACACTGCTTTAACAAAAAAGCAAAACAATACTTTGACGTCATACACAAAAAGGTCTGTGCAGTGCTGCTTCAATTCAAACACCTATTGTGATTTGTTAGGAAAGTGTTTAGCCCTACACTTCTGCTTTCTCTGTCCTTTTGGAGCTGCTCAATGGTGTTCCACCTATACACTTCAAAAAACACACAGACGTTTTTTAAATTTGGAGTTGTTCAAAAGTGGAAAAAAAACAAGGGTTCATTTTTATCTGTGCCACCGTGCTTTGTTTAATCAGTACTATGAGCCAGAACCAGGTTTTTTCCAGGTGCAGATACTTGAAATCTCTGTTTGTATGTACTGCACAGATTGACCTCATCAATTCTGACATCAAAACAGATATGCATCGACGTGACTTTAATTCCATATGTTGACAGAAATAAGACAGCATATTAATCATTGAATAATTTATTATTATATCATTAATATTCTGCACGATTACTCTTCAGTGCAACAAATTGTTGTGACTGTTACATACAACTGTTTGTTTTTCTTTGTGTTTCAGGAATTCCAGTAAGTACCCCGTTATCACCCCGTGAGACTTTAATTCAAAACAAATGTGAGTTGGTCTGGAGGTGGGCAGATACAGCATGGCATGCCGTATTGGCTTTGCAGCCTTGATATAAAAACTGCAACTGAGGTGAGATAAAATGAATTGGAGAATATATGCTCCAGGAGACAGTTTCTGAATTGATCGCACTCCATTTTTCACTGTCTGGCATCTATCCTGACTGCCTGTATCGTAATAACCAGGCATGCCTTTAAAAAAAATAAATAAATCCAACAGCTGATTCAAATCTTTTCGTGCCTTCACACAGAATGCATAGTAAACACTAGTACATGTTGAAATGAATGCGTACAATCCTCCTTATCATAATAACGATGCAGCAGCACAACAGCTTTTATTGCTGTGGTTGCGTCACATTTCCCAACATGAGCAGAAAGCCACAATAATAAAGGAGAAGAGTGTGTAAACATGCATGGTTGCCCCAAACACGTTCCATTTTTATGAGCTTATTTGTCACATAAGCTGTGTTTATTTATTGCAAATGGACTACTAAAAACAACGGCAACAATGCAGTATGGAACTCTTCACCAAAGTGGGATGCAAACAAAACTTCTCACTTTTTTCCAATTCAGATATATTGGATTTTTGTGTTTTTAATTGTACTGCTTCATTTCTTTCTTTCTGAATCCTAACAGGGTTCTCCAGGACGAGATGGCTACCCGGTAATTGTCACACACTGATCAACTGATCGCATGCTTTTACCACAAACTCACACAGGACTTGGGGTCTCATGTAGACCTCAGCTAATAGACAGTGTTAAGTATCATTGTGCCACCTGCTGGACATATTAGAAATTATTGATGAAAAAAGCATTGGTCTCAAACTCAATTCCTGGAGGGGCACAGCACTGCAGTTTAGCACCAACTCTAATCAAACACACCTGATGCAGCTAATCATGGACTTCAGGATTATTAGAAACTTCCAAGCATTTGTGATTTTGAGATGGTTGGAGCTAAACTCTGCAGAATGTCATTCAGGAATTGAGACCACTGTCCTTCAATGTTCAGCACTTGACTTGAAATAAAAAAAAAATAACATCATGCATAAACTTGCTGATGCTATTTGGGTTGGGTTTAAACTGCCACATGAGATCTTGGATGTGTTTCCTAAATGTATTGTTAGCCAGCGAGTTCTGTCATTACCAACATAGTTCTACAATTTGAAATTTCTTGAATCCATAGTTCCAACAAACATTCGTAAACAGTATCGCAAAGTATGGTTGGATCCTGTGCTTCAATGAAAGCTAGTACAATCCAAACCTTTCATTCTACACACTAACAAATTTCGGTTTTATGTTGTTTTGTTTGAGAATTAACATTTTGCTTGTGCATAAGCACTCTGCTACTTAAGGGGAATCCATGGCTAAAATAAGCAAACCTACAAAATAACAGAGAACAAACACCTCAGTCCTCAGATGTAATGCCATTTATAACAATAAACCACCACAGCATTTCTAAACAACAAGGTTTGAATGTTGGATGTGCAACAAAGTTGTGACAATCTAGTTTGTTTCTCCAACGTTGGAACGTTGTATAGCCATTAATTAGCAAGTAATGTCATTGAACAGGACAGGACAACATACCCCAGATCTCTTATTTTTAGTGCTTAAATGTGGAGTAAATTAAGTGATAAACATGTTTAGATGGGGTTAAACAAGTCAAAATATTTTTTCACAAAAGTTTTCAATATGGTACAGGTAATTGCATGCATTTATAGTCTATTACACAGGCATACAAAACATCTGTATGCGTAACCTGACTATAAAACATGAACCTTAAACCCTAGAAAAGTTTCAATTATCAATATTAGATAAGCTAATTTAATCATATCAAATCTTCTAATTTCAATAGTTATTATTTTTCAATTATTATTAAAAAAACTAGTTATTCTTAAAGTTTTTTTAACCTATACACCTACACATCTCTTACAGAACAAAGAGATGTTGTTCTTTCCAATAGCTTTGCTTTTAAAAGAGCCATTAGTTGCGTGAAGCCTCCCTGACAGGCCATCGTGATCCAGATGCGATCAGTTGCATGCGTTGGCAGGCTCCGCTCTGTATAAAGATCAACTGGGAAATATAGCCCTGTGTGAAGTCTCTCCAAGCATAACAAGAGAGCTGCTCCAAACTGAACTGTGCGCAGGACTGCACCACATGTGGCCCTTACCGGATTTCCAACTGCACTCAGAACTATCGCCATACAAGTCATCCATTTTATCTACATCATACTAAATAGAGTGACATGTGCAACTCCTGTGTGCTTTCCTGTCACTTGTCCATAGTGAAAGTACAAGCACATGCTACCAGATCTAGACAGACATCTTTATTGCTATGCTGTGCAGAATAAAAAAATTCAAGTGAGACAATGATTAAAAATGTTTTTTTTTTTTTAAATACACATTTTTTAAATAGATGTTGCATTTAGATATACAACACCTGTTTTACGTTTACTATGTTCTACAGGTTTTCCAATCAAAAAGTGTTCACGCTTCATTTAGTGAAGTATGTTGGCTTAAAATTTTTCAATGAGACTTAGAGTGACCACTTTCAGCACCTTCAGTGCCGTGGACAGCGACTTCCTGTCATTTAGTCAGAGCTTACTGAAGCCAGTGATGAAGGACTAAACCTTTCCTTCCTCTAATTATTTATAACAGGGGACTGCTGTCCATCAAAGCTTAACTATGGTATTCAGTTTATTGTTACAATTAATCTATACACATACATTTTTTGGACCTTATAATCTTTAATCAGAATGTTAAAAAAATCAATCTTCCAGTGACATAACGGACTGATCTCTTGTAAAGTATTCCGGAGATCTTGAATTATTTGGTCTGCCTAAACTCTGCCACTTTCTTACAATCGACTGCAGGCTGCAGGCAGGTATTATATGTAACATCCGATGTATAGGAACAAATGTAATGAAGGCCAGCTGTTAAGGCAGTTAGGACCGGAGGGGCTACATTGGTGCCATGACCCGGATGGGAGCGAGGTTTAGGTGGGTGAGTGTAACAGAGTCTCCTCTGATCTCAGTTGGTGCACCAGTAACTGATGCTAGTGGCTGTCATTCTTAGCATCCTTGTCAAGGCTCGAAATTAACTTTTTTATTTGGTAGCACTGGTGCTTCCAACTTCAAAAAGTTAGGACCACCAGCAAAAATTTAGGAGCACTAAGGTAAAATTAATGAGCACCACAACTACAAATTGTATATTAACAGATTTCTTTAATTTGAAAACAAATTTAGTAAAGGCGAGCTGTTTTTGTCGATTTTTATCTTTGTTGATAGTGTATGTGGTGTTAAATTGCCTAATGTCTGACCCTTCATACATTTTGTATAAGAAATATTACATTTTGTCATGCGACAGAAGGCTTGCATGCAGATGCTAGATTGAATAGGTTATGCTTTAAAATTCAAGACAAAAAAGTAAAATTTCAGAAATAATTCCAACAATAAAGTGTATTTGGATTGAATAAGTCAATTGAAAAACTAAGATTTTATGGTAAAATAAGCATGGTGAAAAAACAATGCACTGTCACTTTAATTCATCGTAAGCAGTGCAAAAATAGACTATGCGGCAAAATTATCTGCCGCTTTTGCTCTGCTCCTGCTACGTACTGCCATGCCGCCCCTGAGTGTGGTGTGAAAACCGTTAACATGGTCGGCGGAAAAAATATGCGCTGCTAACGCGTGCAGTGTGAAACCGCTATTACAGTGAATGCAGTGCATAGTGCCATTTTCATAGCGGAGCCACTCAACCATTCTCTCCGAATGTGCGCCTTCTTTTCGGCTGGTGAATCAACATTCACCACATGATCACTATCACCAGTGCCATTATTTGTAACTTTAGGTGGTTTGCAAAAGAAATCAGTCTGTGTTCTTTTCATTTTCCCTCTTCTTCACATTCCCCCGCTGGAGTTAGCGGCGTCACCTGACTGAGTGATTGACAGCTATTATTAACTAATCTAAAATCTCAACGGCAGAACGTCATCGTATTAGCAATCAGCGCACAGAACACACATATAATGTTAACATTTTGTAGAGAAATTAAAACAGGTAGCACAACAACAATTATATGCACTGGCACCAATGCTCCCAAATATATTTTGAGGTCGCATAGATTAAATTTTCGGGAGCATATTAGACCAAAATGGTCACAATTACGAGCCCTGCTTGTTAGTGTGCCGGCCTCCTATGATGGCAACCTGTGATAAACTTTTTCAAAATTTTTATTCAGACGCCTGTCTCTGTAGGGAAGAAATGGTCAGAATCTAAACTAGTGCTGCACGATTAATCATATTGCAATCGCAATCACGTTGTCAGCCTATGCGAAAATGTTGAAATTATATTAAATAAACAAATGCATTTGTGGACGTAACAAGACATTCATTCTTGCATTCACACCAGACGAGAATGAAGAGTTAAGCAACGCGTTAAGCAGGCCGGTTTTACTGCACACATAAGCAATGTGTATGCAGAGCCTGATCAGTGCGTGCCGATTGTGCTTTCATACTGGCAGCTTGTACTGCAGCAGGCTATAGACAAGCATCTTTCTGTCGTATTTTCCAGCGTTCTTCTCCAAACACAATGTGCCATGTCATTTCTCTGCACCTGCTACATGCTTCTACACCACCCCTGCATGCTGTCATCCGTTAACATGGGCGCTGGAAAAAAAACATGCTGCCTATGCTCCCTGCTCACACCCTGCTCACGTGCGCAGTGTGAAACCGGCATAAACTCGAGATGTTCAAGTGTCCAACTACACGCGAATAGCGAGATATATCCGTCCAAGTCGCCTCAGGTGTGAACTCACTTTTAGCAAAAAGGGATTTAAGAAAATGATTGCCACACTGGACAAGAGATACCAAAAGAAATATACAAAGTATAAGTTACATCCTGTTAAAATGACAACATGTACAAATATAAAAATGGGTGTTTGTTTTATTTATCTGTACTTTTGACTTTTTAATTTTATTTTAATGTTAATTTAATGTAATTTAATTCAGTAATGTAAAGATGTTACTGTTATTTAATTTTGTACAATTTAGTTTTCATTTGCTGTTGCTAGATTGCACTGTATACTGTACCTCAGTTGAGAAATACAGATTTCAGCATTATTAGTAATCTGTGTGTGCATTTTCCTTTATAACAAGCAAGTTGAGTTCAACCAAATCGCATTATTGACGATAATTGCAATGTGACATCTTTCTCAAATTGTGCAGCCCTAATCTAAACTTAAAATCTAATGTATATGATTGCCCTGAAATAACGATAAAAACTCATCTGAGTTTTGTTCTGTTTCTGTCTCTCTCAGGGTCCAATGGGTGTGGATGGTAAGCCTGTAAGTGCAACGTATTTATTACTGCACAGTAACACACTTCTCATTATGCTGGAAAAACAAACAAAAAAGATTTATGTTAAATTTGATTTCTCTCTACTTATAGGGACCTCCAGGTCCGAACGGTAGTCAGGTAGGTTTTTTCATAATTTCAATCTGAAAACAACTGTATTATTGTTTGTTGTGTAATTCTGTCATGGGCCAGTTTGTAATACTTCACCCGAGGGAGAAGAGATGCAAAGTGCTGAGGATACTGCGGTTTCCTCTTCGCCCCAGTATGAAGACCTCTTGGAGATGGTGACTCGTACCGTTCCCAAATTCCTCAGCATCGTCCTTGAAGGCCCTCGTACTTGGCGGTGGGTCAGGCTGCTGCATGCCTGCATACAATGTCAGTGTTGCAGGCATATCAGGCTGACCTGCTGAGCGAGTTGGATGAAGGCAAGAGAGTGAGCACCGAAAATATTAAGGAGCTCAGGAGGGCTACTGACCTTTCTTTGCGTGCTACTAAATAGACTGTTGTTGGCAGATCCATGGCAGCTTTAGTAGCCGCAGAGAGGCATCTTTGGCTAACCCTGTCCGAAGTCAAAGAGAAGGTTTGTGCCTCAGGGTCTGTTCAGCATTGCTGTTAATACAGTCGTCGACAGACACCAGGAGGCACGCAAACAGGCGGCGGCATTTCAGCGGTTCCTCCCTTGCCGTTCTCAAACTTACAGGGCTGCTGGACAGGAGCAGCCCCATCCGAGTGCACGCTCTTCATACATGGAGGCATAAGATGCAGAGCAGGCTCTGGTAATGGAACAGGAAGTAGACACTCTTTTAAGGAAGGAGGCCATCGAGGTGGTCCCTCCTCACGAGAGGGAGTCCGGGTTCTACAGCTGGTACTTCATTGTTCCGAAGAAAGATGGAGGGCTGAGGCCCATTTTAGATCTCAGGCCCCTGAACCGCTCGGTAATGAAGCTGAAGTTCAGGATGCTCTTTGTGTACCAGGTCGTGTCACAAATCAACAATTCAAGCCCGAGGACTGGTTTGTCACGATAGATCTAAAAGACGCAGGAAGGTGAGGAAACATTGAGGAAACATTGAGATGTGGTCCTCGCTTACATGGAACATTTGGGGTTTAGGCTGAATGTCAAGAAAAGTGTGGCGCTGTTCTGGCCGGGCCGAGAATGGTTCTCGGACCTGATGTCCCTCCTAGACGGCTCCCCATGGTAGATTCCGATCAGGGTGGACCTCCTCTCACAAGCGGGGGGCACCATAGTGCACCCTCATCTGAAGTTGTGGAAGCTGTGGGTATGGCCTCTGAAGGGGCGCAGCTCATAGCTCCTGGTCTTTCAACTGAGGTTGTGGAGACCATCATCCAGTCCAGAGCTCCATCTAGGAGGAAGCTGTATGCCTTGAAGTGGAAACTTTTTACTTCCTGGTGTAGAGAGCGCATACAGGATCCAGTTAACTGCCCGGTTGGTACAATGTTTCTGCAGGCTAGATTCTCCACGGGGGTCACCTACTCCACCTTGAAGGTTTATGTGGCGGCAGTATCTGCCTACCATGCCTCTCTTGATGGACATACAGTGGGGAGAGACCCTTTGGTTATATGTTTCCTCCGCGGTGCACTAAGGTTGAGGCCTCCATTACGTTCTCGTGTTCCAACTTGGGACCTAGCTGTGGTGTTACAGGCCCTCTTTGGGTTGCCCTTTGAACCCATAAAGGAGATCTCTGATCATATGCTTACGATCAAGACTACACTGTTGCTGGCACTGTGTTCTCTGAGGAGAGTAGGTGACCTTCAAGCCCTCTCTGTGGCTCCTTCCCAACCCGAGTTTGCCCTTGGCATGGCTAAGGCGTTCTTAGACATGACAGACTTTGAGCAGGTGGATAGTGGATGCAATTAACATTGCTTATGAGTCCTCTGGTCTCCCAACGAGGCTGGGAGTCAGAGCTCACTCAACCCAGGGGGGTCGTGGCCTCCAAGGCCCTGCTTTAAGTGTGGGGGCATGGACATCTCGTTCCCCATAGCGTCTTGTTGACGCAGCTCGAGTTCCTGAAGAGGAACGTCTCAGGTTACGCATGTAACGCTAGTTCCTCAAATTCCATCCAATAAGACACACTTTGAAAATCTTTAAAAAACATGGAGCCCACTGACTTTAAATAATAATAAAAAATGTCCTACATTTTTGTAACAACAAAAGGATAAGTAAATGATGAGAGAATTAAACTTTTTGAGTGGAGTAACCTATGAGTACAGAGTTAGCTACTATCAATACTAGCAGTTACTAAGACCCAAACCTAATGTCTCAAATTCAGTAAAAATGTCTGGTGCAACCCTGTCTCTGGTCTTATAAATGTTTACATGGGAGAGGCCAGCAGGGCCTCAGTCTCACTATGTGGGAGAAATGAAGTGGTTGATGCCTCTTTTAAAACCCATTTGAAGGGTAAACATTGGAGCAATTAATTGCTCAGAACTGCATACGAGTTGGGTGAAGCACATCAGTGGAACACCAACAGCTTTTGCCAGTTACGACAAAGTTTAGAGTCACTGGTTTAAAATCACACACAAGAGGATGAATGTTTTCTTGTTAAAAGTGGAAGGGCACTTAAGTTGAGTGTTTACTTGAAGGACCATTGCAGATTAAAGAAAGAGGGGTAAGTTTTTGACTGGGCACACATCAACAAGAAGATCTGCTTAAACATCTTTATGTAACAGAAAAGATGCACATCTCAACCTTATGTAAATGTTCTCCATCTGTGTGTTGAAGTCAGTATTATCTAATGTAGCTTCTGCATTACAATCAAAGCATCAGAAGATGAAATTAAAGGATTAGTCCAGTGGCATCATTGTTGGGTCCAACATTAACACATTTTTCATGGCATATCGTGGCAATCTATAACAATAAAACTCCAGTACGCTTTAAAAATATAAATGGTGACAAAACTCTTCCAAGATTCCTGCTCTACCATTTTGTAACCCACAAATCCATGTTTTGATCTTAAGTCAACATTAAGAGTACTTGGGACACGACTCTCGTGTTTAACATTCTTTGAAAACACAACACCACTGCACTGCTTACTGTGATGAAACAGCACACAAAATTACAGCGTTCCAAGAGCTGTAGTGAATACAACACCACAGCACATGATGGAACTGTGATAATCAGAATGTGTCTTGCTGTTTTTGTGGTCTTAAGCGAAGTTTCCTGCGTGGACCGCTAAGCGGAATAAAACCAGAATAATATAATCCATTCTCGCAAACCAGCTGTCCACTTGTGAAATAAGAGCTCTTGTGTAAAATTATATGCAGGAGTCTTTGCTGTCATCAGTAATGGAATGTCATAACATTGTTTTGTTTTTACTTTTCTATATCTTTCTTTTCATATTTTGTGATGTATTGGTTTTCATTTACTCAATCATTCATTCATACACTCAAGATTCAACCACTAAAACATCTGCCAGTCATTTCTGAGGGTGTAAGAGGTGTGACTTGTGGTTTGCAATGGAAATAGCCTGCATTATTTAGAACAATGTTTAATCTGTCACTTTGAATCTTTCTCTTCTTTTGCCAGGGAATACCGGGGCTAAAAGGAGATAAGGTATATTCAACCCACAATACTTTCCAGCATGATAAATGAGCAATTTATGGAGCCATCAAGGCATGATAGTTTTGATTTAATGAAACTTATTCACGAGTAGTTTAAGCAAAGATTTGCTTTCTCCACAGGGTGACCAGGGAGACATGGGTCCCAGGGTGAGTGTCATCAATGTCTATTATTACACTCAGTCAGAAGTCTTAGTTTACAGAAATTGCACTGATTTGAGGATGCCCCTTGACCTTGAAGTCAATTATAAATCCATTTCCTTCCAGATGGCAGGGTTTGGTTGCTAGCAGTTTTACATTACTATGTTGATAGACATAAAATCTTTATCTGTTGAACTAATTCAAATTATCTTGAACTATCTATGATATCTACTTGAACTATCAATTAAATCATTTGGCTCCCTGTGCTTCTTTTCCACCATACTTTTCCATCATGACCATTCAGCGCAATTAGAAACATGTGCTTTGGCTGCTCTCTTTCTTTATGTTAAGAACATGTGTTGTATGCGCTTCACTGTTTTTGCTTTATGCCATCAGTCTGACAGTAGAAAAATGAACCAAATCATAGAGAGTGGTGACATGAGCAGTCAGGAAAAGGAAAACAGCCTCTCCCATGGGGTGTGTTTTTCTTTTTTTGTGTGAATGTAAGAGCCAAATTAGCGCTTTTTCTACTGCATTGAAGCAGGAGGAGTATGACTCTTTGGAATCCATTAAAGATCTCATGGGACAAGGGCCCCTTGACCTGGAAGTCGATTAAAGCCATGTTTCCTTCCAGATGGCAAGACTTGAGTTTGTAGTGCAGGTGGATAGTTGACCTTATGCTTACTCCCGACTTGTGACATTTGCCCTTTGCCCAGACATAGAAGAAGCAGATCAGACGCACAAAGTAAGTCTTTGTGGCATCTGAGGAAGCCAAGAAGAATGTTCTGCTTACTCATATACAGGGTTGTGTGCTATTCAGAACTAAATAAGGTAACAAACAGGATCCAGATTAAAACGTAAGGTAATGAAATTACATTTAAATTCAGAGGAATTCACATAGCTTTCAATTTCAGAAAAGCAGAATTTGTAAAGAGTGACTTTGTGTGTTGACTTAAAGCCTTAAAAGGTTTTAAAGGAAGATTGAGGGTTTATATGCCTTACAGACTATATCAACTTTAACATCCTGAATATCATAAAACATCTAGTAACAACCCAGAACAACAACTAAAAACTGCAATATATTGGTATAATGAACATCATGGTGGCATCTTGGACAAGCACCTATTTTCTGCTGACGAGATGTATCTTAGGCATGCTGTGGTTGTTCTCTATGGCTTTTCAGTACAGTTCCTGCAGAGTAGGTCTTTGTGCACAAACTCCCTTGACAATCTTTGACAAAGAAAAGTTTCTGTTGGGAAAAAGTAGTCTTTCTTTTTGAATCCATAACAGACCTATCTAACCGCAACTCTAAACATAAACCTCATTGCCATGTGCTCCCATTGAAAGTTAATCATATCCAGAAGGTGTATTTGGGCTTGATTTCTTAAAACAAAAGAATAGCCAGAATAACTCTCACAGGATTCAATTTCAAGTTGAAGCTCAGTTCTGCACAGAAGTACAATATAAGATGTCATCGCCCTCCATTATATGTATCGTAACAATGTCATTCTCCGAATCATCTCCTCTTTCTCCCTTATGTCATTTCCTGCCTCCGTTTTCTGCTATATGACCTCTGACCTCCCAGGGACCACCGGCCTACGCTGCCTCTGCAGGCCTGCTCAGTAATCAGATTCTCACGGTTAAGGTTTGTCCTTCCCAGCCTATCATCCTTTGTCCTTGTTCACAAACATCTGTGCCTCATACCTTACTTCATTTTACTTTGTTTTTCTACTTTTCCTTTGTTCCCACAACCCTTTTCATTGAGGAAAGATAATGCAAGCTGAATCTGTTTCTCCTGTTTCTTTCTTTCTCTCTCCATCTTTTTCATTTTTCTGTTCTTTGCTGTTAGATGGTCTTCCCTCGCTATGAGCATGGCTTTCTCTCGGCTACAGCTGACCATCGCACTTTTCACAGGCACCTACTAAAGGTAGAGCTGGACTTGTGCATGCATGCTTGCTGCTTTTCTCATTTTCTCCATTTCTTTGTCCTTGGCTGCAATTAGCTCATCTGGCAGTTTACAATGTTGTGTTGCATGCCTGCTTTGAATTTCAAAGAGAGGATAATTGTTGTGTTTATTGACAAAATACACGAAAACATGTTTGCCAGACCACAGCAAATAATCAAGCCAAAATAACTTTTTGCCTTTTTTATCCGTAAAAGTGTCTTGCATTATCTTAATATGTTAATCAAGAATCGTTTTCATGAGGAACAGACCTTTCTTCCTACTTAGCTTCCCCTTGATGCTTCAGCCCAGAAGCATTTTAGCATTTGCCGCAACCAAACTCAGTATCAGTGCTCAGATTTTTTATGATTATACGAAACAAAATGAATATTAAATATGTTTCGTACAACCAAAGTAGGCAAAGTACCTATTCGAGATCAGAAACAACAGTAAAAGTCTTCAAAGCCAGTATTCAAATACTTGCAAATACTCTCTGTCTTTAGGGTGATCAAGGTCAGACTGGGCCTCCAGGTCCCCCAGGACCTCCAGGAACACCTGGTCCCAGAGGGCCTCCAGGAAACACAGGCAGAGATGGACCACAGGGCCACCCAGGAGAGCCGGTGAGACACTTGCATTCTATCTCACAAGGCCTCTTGTGCCTGTGTCTGTACTGAACTCACTCGTTCTACAGCTGTTATGACTCATATATGAGTCACACTGTGCTGAAGACCCCGCTCAGAAGACCAGGTGCAACTTCTCACTGAGCTGAACCCTGTGCTCAGTGTTGGGTTCAGATATACTGCATTTGCTTTTACATTTGTTTTCTTGGCAGATGCTCCCATATTTCTGACTTAAATGCATTGTTTAAGACAGGTAGCTGTAGAATACATTTCAAGTGCAATGGTTGCTAGTTGTTTAGAGTCACTGCAGTGTATTGACAGGGGTTTTAGTGCATTTGCTTTGTGGTAAGTTCTTGGTGATTTCTAGGATGAAAAGGCGGTGAAGCACCAAGCCAAGTCAATGGTGAGCTGGCAGCTAATGCTGACTCCACATTTGCATGTGTTCTGCATTGCTGGTAACAGTAGGATCACCATCAGCAGCTCTTCAGCTCTTTGCGCATGTTGAATTAGTGAGACAGACCACTCTGATTGGCTGTTCAATAGGGCTGGTCCAAATACTATTTTGATTTTTGAAGTTTTGGTAGTGATCAGCACGGAATATTCAAAGCAAACATTTATTGAATATAGCACGCAGGTTAGATAATTCACTAGGGGTGGGCGAGATGACGATTTTTGATGGTGGATGATAATATTTTTTCCACAATCTGCTTTTTAAGAAATATTGTAGTATCATGCTATTTTATCATCTCCGTCTCAATATGCTGTACAACGTGACATACACTGACATCAGTGTTAACTCAGTGGTAGAGTTACACGCATCGGACACTGCACTTATTTGCAATCACAAGAGTACATTATTCGCTTAAAAGTCTTTAATCTAAAGCCGATTAAACATTTCGTATGTGTGCGGTCCAGGTGTGCTTTTCCAGCGTGTACACCACTTACATTCTTTAAAATAAGATTTTTTGAGTAACCAAACAGTAGCTGGTCCTCATTGAATTTAATACAAGGTTCAACAGAAAAAAAGAAACATTCAGATAAAATCAACCCGAGAGTCAGTAAATGATGGATGTAGTGTAGAAGTATATAGTGTTTCACCTTTCATGTTTGTTAATTCAATACTGCTGAACACACCTACTCGCCCTGAAAAATAAAAGCACTGTTTGTTTTATTCATATTATGTTTATTTGTAATGTGTATCTATTTGAATAATAAAGATAAAATGACAACGATTTTTATCTTCTTTTAGCTCATTTTGGTCTAAATACTGTATCTGCCTTTTTGTACTTTTATTCTTTATTTTATACTTTGTTACTTTGAAAGGTTTAGTTTTTTATAAAAAAGGCAAATTAGTTTGTCTGTACTTGCTAGTTATCTTAAATTTGAAAATCAAATGTCAACCCACCAAATGAATATTCAAATAATTGAATATCCTGGTCCATCTCAGGTGTTCAAAGCCTTACAGTATGGGCTCAACCCCAGGTTTTTTTAATATTTCTTAGAGCCTGTGTACCTCCTTTTGTGTTGATCTAATGAAATGTCATGGCTTTTGAATATTTGTTTTATTCTCCATCAACTCAAAAATCATACCAAGCCTCAACATGCTGTTCTCGGTAATACATTTTATATAGTCTGTGAGGCTTAATGATTGAACTTTCAGTATATAACTCTGATGGTTTATGCATTTGTATTAAATTCCAAAATGTTTTCCTAGGCCAGTTTATCCCAACATATGTTCAGCACTTTATTTCCCTTTCAGACTACCATCTAATCCAAATAAAGAATGGTGCAATGATGAAGGGCAAAAATTCTCACCCTGCACTCTCCCTCATATTGGGAGCAGATGTTCTTGGGTCAAGAAGCTCAAAGGCCATTTCCTGTTATTGTATCCCAAATTGTGTTTATATATTATATAAGTGAAACCACCTCATTAGGCCTGATGCTGTGCCTTTGTCTTTCTCAGAAGTGCTGTGGAACATGACAAACAGACACGGCACTGTGGCACATTTCTACCCGTTTTTGTTGAGTGTCTATTGGAATACATATTATTAATTAGTAATACATACAAATTAATTCGATTTTAGGCAAGTGTTATGCAATATTTCTTCAATGTTAAAATTCGTAGTTGAATTAAACACATCCTTGGAAGCCTACAGGATGTTTGCCAGAACATTCTGAAATAGATGTTTAAAAGGCCATTGTGTGGTTGTTTACTGTTGTTTTGGTGTGTTCCAAAGCTACACTGCCATTAGCTAAATACCCTTGTCTGCATTTAGAGAAAAAAAAATGTGTCACTGCTGTTTGAATTAAATTATTTAGACACATTTGGATAATTGTATTTTTTTCTCTACTAATTTGAAGTAATCAATATATTAGATCTGCAAAGGTCTGCTTCTTTAAATATTACTAATTATTGCTCCTTTAAAACAGGGTCCTTCTGGAAAAGATGGAAATGAGGTAGAACTTTTTTTCCCCCCCCTTTTTTTGTGAACTCATACTTTGTTATTGATCTACAACTTAATGGAATTAAGTAATGCTGTTAAATGAGAGTGACGTTTTATCTTGATTACACACTGGCTTATGCCCATTTTCTCTACAGGGACCAAGAGGGCCACCTGGCATGCAGGTATATGTATACTATACATATTAAAATATGTGAAACTCATGAGTAGTCCCTTAAATAGAATAAATTTGAAAACAAAATTAAAAATGAATAAAAGTGGTACTGACATCAAAATTATTAAAACAATATCAAACCATTTTTATTGTTATTCAGAAATAAGAAATATATATTTGTACCCTGCCAAACATTATTAGAAGATTAAAGGGTTGCTCCAAGAGCAAAATTAAAATTTGGTCATGAATCACTTAACCCGTAAAAGCTTTGTTTGTTCCTCGGGACACAATTTAAGATTATGGATGAAAACCGGGGTGTGCTTGTGGCTATGCTTGCCTGGGCTACCAAGGGGGTTGGGATTGAGTGGAAATCTTCCACCACGTCTTGAACCTTTGAGGCTGGACGATTGGTACCTGGGGGTACTATACCCCCCCAAGCTGTCTCGAGCTGCACTTCTCGAGGAATGGAGACTCCATCGCCAGATGATCCAGCTGATTTGGGAGATGTTCGGAGCTGCTCAGGTAGACCTGTTTGCCTCTCCAGAAACCTCTCACTGCCAGTTGTTTTACGCCTTGACCGATGGAACCCTTGGCAGGGACGCCCTGGCACACAGCTGGCAGCAGGGGGCTGTGCAAATATGCGTTTCCCCCAATGAGCCTTCTAGCACAGTTCCAGTGCAAGGCCAGGGAGGACAAGGAGCAGGTCCTGCTGGTAGCCCCCTATTGGCCCACTAGGACCTGGACGGGATGCGGAGGTTCTTGGTGACCTACCCCAAGGGGTAGTTGACACCATTTCTTCAGCGAGAGTGCCTTCTACAAGAGCTGCCTACACATTGAAATGGAACCTGTTTGACGAGTGGTGCCCGATTAGAGTCATGCTCCTGTTCTTGCAGCAAGGGTTGGAGCGAAGGCTGTCTCCCTCCACCCTCAAAGTCTACATGGCTGCCATCACTGCAAACCACGACCCTGTGGACGTCAGGTCTATTGGTAAGCACGACCTGTTCATCAGGTTCTTCAGGGGGGCCAGAAGGTTAAACCCTCCACGGCTCCATACGGAACCCTCTTTGGACCTGTCTCCATCAAGAGGGTAGGGTACCTGCAGGCATTTTCAGTTGAAGAATCATGTCTGGAATTCGAGCCCGCAGATTCCAAGGTAACTTTGAGGTCAAGGCCCGGCTACATGCCACGACTCCATTTAGAGACCAGATGTTGACCAGACACGAAGCTTCAGGACCTCAGACCAACTCGGCACGGAGGCCGGCAGAAGGGGAATGTTGTCTCCAACCCCACTGGATAGTGAATGCCATCACCCTGACCTGTACAAGCCCACTCAACAAGGAGTGTGGCATTGTCCTGGGCATTGGCACGTGGCGCCTTGCTTGCAGATATTTGTAAAGCTGCTGGGGCCCATGTGCGGTACCCCTTGAGGACCCCATGTAGGTACTCCACGGTTAAGACCTAGAGGCGTGTTTCCCCAGCAGTCCTGTTGTCCAAGAGGGTTTCAATCACTTCCTATATTCCAAATGCACTAAGATGATGTCATATGCGTATTTGTCTCTGACCTCCTACGGGAAGGCTGGACTTCCCCACGTACAACTAATGAGCGCTACAGCCGCTGCTTGGTTATACTTGTGCTGCAATCATCTGCTTGTGACTTTGCCATTGACTGCCAAGTAATTGTCAAGGTTCAGAAAAGTATGAAATACATCATAAAAGTCCATCTGCCGGCAGTAAATGGGACAGTCAAAAGCCTCCAGGTGTTCTTCTAAAATATCTTAAATTGTGTTTAGAAGACAAACTTTTTTTAGAAAGCAGCTTTTACGTGTTTGAAATGACATGTGGGTAAAGTAATCAATGACTAAATTTAAATTTTGGGGTGGAGTAACTCTTTAAATCACCTTGGTACTGGTTTGCTTAAAGTAGTTTAAGTAAAAAGATTTTGATTAAAGGTAACCAAGACAAATTTTCTCTGTGTCAGTCAATTTTGATGTTAGATTTAAGCCTTTAGAATTGTAAAATACTTCTATGTACATTTAATATTCACTACTACTTATTATTTACTGCACAATATTTTCCTAAAAAATTCTAATTCATTGTTTTCTTTCATTAAGGGTATGAATGGTGTCAATGGCATGCCTGGCCCACAGGGCCCTGCAGGGGACAAGGTTAGACGCCCCCCCCCCTTTCTATTTTCATACACACAAAGGAAATCTTAATTTTCATGCAGTTGTTTGGCATATAGGGGGATAAGGGTGCTCCAGGTACTGAAGGGAAGAGAGGGACTGATGGATCCCCTGGCATGAAGGTGAGCTATCTGTTGAGAAGCTGTTAATTATAAAAAGAACATAAAGTCATAGTGTTTATGAGATCTATGTAGTTTCATTTAGGTCTGTTTATTGAGTAAGTGCATGTACTGAAACAATACAATACTCCTGACTCCTTAGGGTGAAAAGGGGGATGGTGGAGATCCAGGAGCCCAGGTGAATGTTTAACAAATTCTCTTCTTCATTAAATACTTATTTTGAGCATCTTAGAGGCTTGACAGTTATTTCCATCTGTTTCTCTCAGGGAGAGAAAGGAGCTACTGGCTTCATAGAAAATGCTGATCTAGATGTTAGACTCAAAGCTCTACAGGTATATTTCAGCTAGAAAATGACATTTATGTAAAAACTAGTGGTGGGCATAGATTAATTTTTAAAATCTGGATTAATGTAGATTAATTTTGAATTTAATCTAGATTAAAATAGCTCATTTGAATTCTGCCAAAGGCATTCAGAATATGTGTGCTACCTAAATAATGACTAAAAGTAAAGTCCTATTCGGACGGAACTAGTTTTACGGGGGGCCGTTAAAGAATGTTTTGTTTCACAGATGTACTTGGTGATTTTAATCCCATCCAAATCTGCCATGTCTGTGTTTTTCTCTCACAACCTCTGTGATAATTCTAGAGTCCGAGTGCGATGTCTGTGATATTATTTTTCAAAACTTGTTTCCTTGTGTGTTTTAGTCAACTCGATATGCCGTAGATGCTCTTACCACATGCAAGTTTAATATATTTTGATATAGAAAAGAAACAAATAAATATAAATAAAGAGACAGATCACGTAAACTGTATCAGGTACCTGATCAGTATCAGGTAAGATTACTCACGTTCATTTCTGCATTTGTTTACATATGCTTTAATTATCAAAATTAAACATAGGTTTACTACAAATAAAAAACATAATAGTTAAACTTAAGTAACCACACATTAACATGGTTTTGCTATACTAGCCATTTAGCTTTACCATGGTATTTGTGATTATACTATAGCAATACTAACTATAGCAATGCACGCATACAGACTGCGTGATCTCTGTGACGCCCAGATGCACAAAACAGACCCTCTCACCAAGTTAGTCCCATGAACATGAAAATCACGGACGACAGGTGATAAGAATCGAAGCTCACAATTAGTCAGTGGTGGAAAGAGTACTTCAAATTTGTACTCAATTACAACCACTACATTGCTGAAATAATACTCAATTACAAATAAAAGTACTGGTGTCAAAACAGTACTCAAGTAAAAGTACAAATTACTCAAAATTCTCAAAAAGTACTCTGAGTACTAGTTACTTAAAAAAAAAAAAGGTTTTCATATACAGGGCTCTAAAAACCTTACTGACTTATGTGTTCAAATTATAAAACAAATGGCCTAAATTTAGTTGAGGTATTCAAAAGATGACAACAGCAGCGATTTAAGAGTAATTTATATTGTTTTTGATAAACAAAATATCAGATGGCTTTGATCTAATGTCTGTACAATGTAGTGATGCACTTAGACAGATTAGGATATATATATATATATATGGACAAATCAAACAAATGTCCCATTCCAAAACATTTCTAGCATACTTACATTGTAGAGAAAGTAAAGTTTGATTGAAAGACTTTCTGGTGCATTTCACTTACAGCCAATAAAATTTCCAGTAGCATTTCCATCAGGCAGGTCTATGATCTATTTGGTTGATAACTTTTGACAAACTTTAATACTGGATTAAAGAGAAACAATTTCTATTTTAAAAGCAGAGATATGGCGACTGCACGCAGTCTGAGCATGCACAAGCAACATCGGAGAGAGAGGGTGTATTTGTGTGTATTAGCCCTATTTGAAACTTCACAGCCAGACATTATAGGACAGTATCCTCTTGTTAGAATAAAGAGCTAGCCACATTTGCACAGAAATGATTAAATGTTTGCAGAATACCTGCAATCCTGTGTGGACATTCAGACTGTGACATGAGGCGGATGCGAGGAGAGAGCGAGATGCTTATTCACGGACCGCAACATAGTGCTCGTTGGCTTAAAGCAGCAATATGTAACTTTTTCTTTGTTCAAAATTTGCTAAATGTATACGAAGAGCACGTACATCATAAATTCTGCTTTCAAGCCTTTCAACAGATCTGCATCTGTCTTATCCCGAATCTCTACGGTAAATTTATAATAAGTGCTTATATTCAAACTATTGTATCCTGGTCAGCCCAGTCACCGCTGTGGAGTAACACATGAATTGCCATAGACATAAACATGGAGAAGTAGCTCCGGTTACAATGTTCTTCATCAGTTTTTCTGGTTTAGATATCACTGTTATTAATGGTACGTTTACGATTGCATATCTTTATTGGCTACTGAAATGCATCAAAGGTTTGAATATCAATTAAAAATGTGGGTGTACTCGGTAATGGGCTATGATTTAAAAGTAACGAAGTACATTATTTTGCTAAATTCGTACTTAAGTACAAGTAAAAGTACAGCTTTAAAAATATACTCAAAAAAGTACAAGTACGCCAAAAAACTACTTGATTACAGTAACGCAAGTAGTTGTAATTTGTTACCTTCACCACTGCATGTAGTTTAGAAAACTAGTTCAGTCTGAATAGGGCTACAGTGTAATTCAGTTAACATAGGTATACATTCGCACTAAACTATCAAGGTGGAAGTCATCATGGCTTGCGTAGTATAGACCCAGCTCCCAACCCAACTCTTTGAGATAAGAGTCTCACATTAAGGCAGCATGTTTACGCTGATAACGGCCCACCACTAGTAAGACACTTCTGTTATCTCCAGTAATTACTTTTTGTATTGATATTTTCTTTGTACCAAAAGGGGCCTCCAGGACCTCCAGGAGTGCAAGGGCCAAAAGTGAGTAATATGTTTTCATTGAACTGTATGGTCATACACCAGTTACAATTTTTGGGACACATAACATTCAGATATATCTCAAATATTTCTTCGTAACAGGGAGAAATGGGCTTACCTGGGGCACCAGGACCTGAAGGAAAGCAGGTTTGTTCATATACAGTCTGATTATACTTAGTTATACAAGCGTACTGCATTAAATAACTTGATGTTTCATCCAGGGCCATAAGGGAGAGAGAGGTGATACAGGAGAGCCTGGAGCGACAGGAGCAAAAGGGGAAAAGGGGGACATTGGGCTGACAGGGCCTTTAGTGAGTATTTCTACTATATAACATGTTTACTACAACCTTATAAGGTTATGATACATATTGATCTTTCATGTAGGGTGAAGCAGGGCAAAAGGGAGCTAAAGGAGACTCAAGGCTTGAGGACAATCTGGTAAGTTTAAAACACACACTTACATGAAGATCCTATCCAGATGTAACTTAATTGGATTGATCTTGATAACTCACTTGTAGGCCCAGATTATCTCTTTGCCTGGCCCACCAGGGCCACCTGGACCACCTGGGCCTGCCGTAAGTAATACAGCTTTATACTTCCTAACTAGATTTTTGTTTAGAAGTTCAGAAGCTTTAACTTAAGGAAAGCTAAGCATACTAACCCCCACCCCCCCATTCACTTCTTTCAGGGATATCATGGATTACCTGGACACAAGGTGAGACTGGGAAGCACTGGTGAAATTTCATGTTCATAGAAAATGAAAAATGTAACATCAATCTAACATAAATCTAAATATAACACAGGGAGAGCCTGGTGATGCAATTAAAGGAGAAAAGGGTGATGCTGGAGAGAAAGGTCTACCTGGGCAACGGGTACGTTTTGCTGTAAAAAAATAGGGATGCACCGACTGACCAGCCATAAATCTGAACCAACCGGATTTTCCTTTTGTAATTTTTTCTGATATTTCTTCCGGAAATGTATCCGCATGCACACTACATTGTAATCATTCATGAACATGTCATTTGTGCATAATAAACAGAGAAAAACAAATACCAAGAAGCGAACAGCCGTTGGTGTACTGCTGCACAATTAAGAGCCGCTTCCTCGCACTCACTAAAGTTGCGTGAGCATATCTGTCTGCACCCTGTGCAGGAGTGAACTGTTGTTTGGCACAGCTTATCATGCGTTGGATGAGAAATTAAACAGACTAACTTCTGACAAAGATCAGATGCTTCTTTTTGTAAAAAAAAGAAGTTGCTTGCACTTTTGAAAATCTAGAAGTAAACGTCTGTTCTGTGCAGCAGGATGATTTTAATTTTGCCTTATAGACTTAATTTGAAAAGGTTCTGCTGTATCTTTCTTTAACTCTTCGCACTAAATATTATTTGTTAACTTATATGAAATAACACTTTTGCTTTATTTAGTTTTAGTTTAGACCGTTTTTCTTTACACCAAATGTAAAAACAAAAACAAACTGATTACTGATTAAGCACCATCTAAAAACAAGAGCTAATTGCTGGTGTCAGTTGTATTGAATTTACTTACTCCGCAGTTGTTGCCGTTAATTTCAGATAGTTATAGTTATTGTTTTCAATAGCCAAAAGTCAGTCTGTCCTGTTAAATACCTTTCTTTCTTGCTTTTTGCCTAAATAAAAAACAAAACAGAAATCGTTATGAGAATTGGCCAAGTTGCTTGTAAACAGTCGGAATTGGCCATGAAAAATCATGATCGGTGCATCGCTACAAAAAAAAACATGCAGAGACCACATTAAGAATGAGTTGATACAATTCTGCTGCTTGTGCTTAGGGTCTTCAAGGCTTTCCAGGGACTAATGGCTTGGTAGGCCTGCCAGGTGCAAAAGGTGAAAAGGTCAGTGTTTTGAACACCTTAAACCACAAGGCCTAAAATGACTATAAATTAGGGATGCAACGGTACAGTGAGCCCACGGTTCGGTTTGTATCGCGGTTTTCTGCCCACGGTAACGGTTCGGTTTCGATACATCAATATTACTGTACAGTACTGTATGTGAGCTCTAACATAGCGGGAGGTCATTTGCCCTTTCTATTTCAAGTTATCAAGGTACAGAGACGATATTAAATGTAAAAAAGGTACAGATTAAGTCAAAACACCACATTTATTTTTTAAAAAAGAACATTTTTGCCCTCTTTCAAAAAAACAGACAATATAAAAAGTGCAGTATAAAGTGAAATATAAACATTATTCAAATAAATATTGACAGCAACAAGAAAGGCTAGTCTATTTCAGCTTCACTCTTACTCACGTCGTAAAGTGCTGAGCCAGAAACAGAATTGATTTGTTCGTCTCTCGAGTCTTCAGGTTTTTTGAGTCGTTCGTTCATCACGTGACAGCCTCATAAGCTTAACCTATGCAGACGACTCTTTCTTCCCGTCACATTAAAGATTCGTTCAAATGTCTTGAGAAGTTCTGACCATCGCCTGAATGTCTATGCGCTTAATGTCAATTTGCCAAAACGCCAATTTTAATTAAAATGAAAGTTTAAAGTCTCAAATAGGCTACCAAAATATTGCGGGGGTTACGTGGGTGTGCCGAACAGGGTGAACCGGACGGTTCGATAAAAAAAACGTTGCATCCCTACTATAAATAATCTTTTAATGTTGTTTCTTTTGCTGTTGTGGTTTGTTTTCTAGGGGAAACCAGGTGAACCAGGTTTAGATGTAAGTAATCATTATGCTATTAGTTGTGTAAGTATTTGAAGTCATATGCTGAACATGGCTCTCCTGTGATAGGGTTTCCCAGGGCTTCAAGGAGAAAAGGGGGACAGAGGAGACAAGGGGGAGAAGGTTAATGATATTTGTCTTTAATACTGCATATGGTGTATTATTTTAATTTCAATTCTTAATGCTGTACGATTACAATCTGACAATCTTTATTTTAACACGCAGGGTGACAGAGGATCAATAGGAAAAAAAGGTTTGAAAGGACAGAAAGGAGAGCAGGGACCTCCAGGGCTTGATCAGCCTTGTCCTGTGGTATGTCATGCAAAACATGTGAATGTTGTTGCAGTATTCTTTTTTTTTAATGCATTCAATGTAGTGTTGTCACGGTACCAAAATTTCAGTATTCGGTACCAATACCAGTAAAAATCCACAGTTGTCTGTACCAATTTCGGTACCAAAGCAAAACACAAAAACATTTTATATAAGAGGACTTTTATTTAATCAAACAGCGCAAACTATATTTCATAGCCTAGAACTGCTTTTCTGATGGACCAATTTTAAAGATACCAACATTAACCATACATTTGTTCTGCAACACGTCTCTAGTGTGTAAAAATAGTACACTATTATGTGTTATTATACACTATAACGCTATAGGAGCATTAAATAGTTAATAGAGAAACTTTATTCTGATAATGTGCATTGACTTTATTAGCGGCCCCTTTAAATACAAGACAAGCATTCCATCTACGTCAGAGCGTCAAGAGCGTCCAAAAATCTCAATACAGCATCGTTGGCAGGCGGCGGCGGCGTGAACGTACAGTAACGATTAACTAAGCAAATTGAAATGTTTGAGGTGTTTTATAAGGTTCGATGTATTTCCTCCTTTTGACATAAAACTTCGATGACAACGCTTGCAGATGTCAGGTCAGATTGCAGGTCTTTGATGATCAATAATGTTGCGCTTGTCATCATCCTCCTTACTTTTCAACGACAGATTGAAGAAGACGCAAATGCGCAGTGCACACCTTTCGGGTAGCGCAGCAAGAACCGGGTTGACCCGTTGCTCGGTACCACCGGTACTTCAGAAAACCTGGTACCATAACATTTACATTTTTTTAGTACCGTCTTGGTACCGACAACACTAATTCAATGCAAGTTTATGACAAAGTCAGCTCCATGAGCATTGTATTGAAAGAATTTACTACAGTTAAAATTTGACATGGATGGGTTTCACTGACAGGACACCAGTGGGTATAGAGAACATGGTGGAGAGGCAGGGGCTTCATCAGATACCCCCTGCCCTTTGGTACAGTATTTTTTTGTGCTTGTGTGTGTGAGCCTACATCATTTTGATGTTTCCATCCTGGTGCTTGGGGGTTCCCTTGTCCAAAACCATGAGATCTGAATATTAGCATGGCTTTGCTTCTGTTTTTATAATTTCTAATAATGCAAATTTTGGCCCATACACAAATAAATTCTAACCAGGGACATACAAAACGGCATATTTTTAAAACTGTCAAGTATTAAAAGTATAGTTCACTCTCAGTTGATCCCCATTAACTTCTATAATATAGGGCAGTGGTTCCCAACCTTTTTTAACTCACGGCCCACACAGCCAAACGCATATGTTTTTAGCGGCCCACTAGAAAAGAATTTAAACAATCCTGCTTTTTGTGTCGGGTTAACTAAGTACTCGGAAACAAAGCTGTTAATTGTCTTTATTGAATAAACTGGTAATGTATTGAATAAACAGAAAATATACATAACAGATCAGCAAACTAGACATTTTTATTATATTAACAATATCACAATTTGTATTAATAATAATTGGCGCCCCCCCTGCAATACCGGCCCAGAGGTTGAAAACCACTGGTATAGGAGAAAAGTCGATGTGGACCAACTGAAGCTGAACTATCCCTTTAAGTACAGCATGAACTGGAAGTTGCTGATGACTTTACTTCAGTATTTTTAACTGAAACTGAATATTGAGTAGATGGCAGGGTTTTATTTTTGTGCTCCTCCTCTCACTCGCAGCAAACTAACTTGCAACCAACAAATCACAATCACAGATCAAACAGTTTAGTTGGTCAATGTACAGAAAAATGTCAAGATCATGAGAAAGTCGTAATAAAGAGAAAACAAATTTCATGAGAAAATTATGTTAAATGAATCATGAGAAAACAAGAAAAACTAATAATCACCCACTGTTTCTGACATATTTAATTCTCACTAATCACTAACTAGTTGGTTCTTGAACATTTAGTTGACCAACAATAAATCATTCAATCCCTATCTCTATGTCCAATAGTAGTAGATTGAGTCTATGCCTTTCCCAATGAGAATATAGGTCACATAAAAGAAAAAATCATACCCACCTGGCTTTGTGATCATGTTCATTTGAGCTCTTGTGATGGTGTGTTTCCACTAAAGCACCAAATCTGCTCTCAGTGCCACAGGCAATCATACAATGCCACTGCATTATGGTGTTTCAAATTTAGGGTGAGAGCATACCTCTAAAAACAATGTTTACACCCTGTTTGCATTTCATCTTCTTTTCACAGTGTTTGGTTGTCACCCAAAAAACAATATTTGCAAAAAATCAAGGAATGCCCAAGATTTTTGATGCTCTCATTGTTTTTTCAGTTATGCTTTCAATTCCATAATGCACTGTGCAAGCATGTAAGCTCAATTTCCTTAGAAATGAATTGGAAACACTTGCTATGTGCCAGTGGAAACGCACTGTTAACCAAAGGTGTTTCTCTGTGGGTTAAGCCCAATGTATTCTTCCGTTTTTACACATACACAAAGGGTTTGCTTACAGTGGGCATGATTCAAATTTCATCACCAGAATAGAACGACCATACTAGACTCGCACCACACAATTTTTGCAACGCACATGCTTTGGTCACACATGCCCACTGAATTTGTTTTGTACTGCTCTTTTCAAAACTAAAAAGAGCAATATTAACAAAATACTGGAGAGCTTGTGTAAGAGAGTTATGAGATAGCTGCAACTTTACTTTAAAAGAGTACTAAAATGTTTTTATGGATAACTTTTGGAAAAATACAGAAGACACTAGACAAAGATGAAGCTATAAAAATAAAAAAAACAACCAGAAACAAAACAAAACCAAAAAAAAAAAAAAACGAAGTATACTTTGGGCTTTAATGTGATTCATAATCATTGGTGCCATTTTTCAACTGTGAGCAAGTGTGCTGCACACATCATGAAAAGTGAAGCCAAAATGTTTCCCAGATTTCCTAGGTGGCTGGATCAGTATAGGTCATGAACCCTGTTTGTAATCTAGTAGTTTGGGTGTACAGTAATTTCATATATTAGAAGCACCTATCTTATTCTGCAAGACCTCATTCTAAATCCTTAATGCTATTTGTATTTTTTGTCATTTGTATATGTAATTAGTAACTAGCAATTCATTTCTTTTTTTAGAGTAATCTACACAACACTGAACAGGATGTGAGAATAAAAAAAATAAATATAAATAAATAAAATCTAATCTAATACATTTTTTTCCAAAAATGGTTCATGTCATTTTAAGATGTTCTTATCATGGTGACCAATATATGTTAAAGTGTTCATTTTTCCAATAAGCTTGCTTTTTGTTATTAATTAAAAGATATAAAATAGGGGTGTGGTGTCATGATTGGGATATTGTGATTGGGTCTGCGGAAGTTTGGGTGGGACTTTGATACCGACACTACTAAGACTCTGGCTCCAAATTTTGTCATTTTGGCACAATGAAACTCAGATGTTTTGGCTTCACTTTTCTATGTCCCCAGGGCTCTAGACTTCTTCCAGCCAGTCCTGCTGATGCAACTTGATCACAATTTTGTTTTTATATATGCTACAGCATGGGATTAATACATGCTAATAATAGTTTTTCTGTTATCATAGATTATAGTTATATGTTAACAGAAGCAGAAACAGTTTACATTTACATAGCTACGTTTCTCTGAAAAGTAATGCCGTAGCCAGTAGCATTTGACAGCCACCTCTGTGGTTGTGCTGACGAAGCATTCGTACTGAAAGTGCCTCTCTGTCTCTTCACGCAATCAGTGAAATCTAACTCCTGCTGCACTGTGGTGTGGCTCTGCAGTGCCCGCTGTATGAATCATAGCAGATGCTTTGGAGCAGAGCAGACCAAGTACTCACAAAAGTGACCACGTCAAGTTTTAACTCAACACATTACTAAAATATGGCTGCAGTCTAGAGCCCTAAATCCATATTTTTTACAGTTTATGAGTGTTGGCCCCTTTTTCCTCCCCACTTCATCAGGAAGAGTTCTTGGACATCATTGATTTCCTTCTCTTTATTTGCAGGGGCGTGATGGGCTACCCATACCAGGATGCTGGCATAAGGTATAATCATAAATGTGATGTGGGAAAACTGCGAGTCCTGCCTTAATAGTGAGGATATTGCATTATGACTACAGTAACTGCTTCCTTTTTGTGTCTTCTAACAGTTTTCTCCTATTGCTCTCTTGCAGTAATGACTAACCTGGAGCATGGAGTTTGTACATATTGATATATATTTTGCAAGTAACATTTGCTTTTTCTCCCAATTTTTTAGTCATTTCTTATTTAATAAATTGGGTTTTCATATGGGAGCCCCTGCAAAATAATGTCTGTATCGCTGCATTAACAAAGAGAGGCTCTTCACTGCCACAATAACAAGTGTAGAAAAGCAATGAAGCGAGCATCATAGGTGCTGAGACTTACTGATGTTGAGAAAAGACATGAACTCAATGCTTGTGGATGCAAAGAGAATGCTGCTGCTGTCCTTAAGGAAAGAACATAACCCTGAACTTTCTAACAGACTGACCATTGTGTCTGCACATGATTACTTCTTCACTGGCTGTCTTACTTTCCTGGGCGCCATTTGAAACAACCAACCCCATCCATTCTTCGCTAAATGTTTGCTTTGAAAGGAAGAGGCTTCAGGGCAGGGTGGCAAAGCCAAGCACCCATCTCAGCCCTAAAGGACACTGAATGGGCTCCATGGAGGCCTTATGCTTTGCCAGTTCAACTGGATGTTTCCAGTGAAAGGGCTCACCTGTACTACAGGCAGGAATGAAATGTGGACGTTGCACTGGATTTGTACTGGTGTACATATGGACAAATCTGCACTCAGGAAACTCTTTTCACTTGGTCAGTAGGAAACGGCTTACTGTCTTTTGCTCCATTTCTAATTAAATTTACCAGTGGAGTGGTGGGAAAAGTAACTCATCATGTAAAGTTGTCTTAAGTCTTGTCTGTTTATAAGATCCCTCATAAACTAAAACAACTTTGATCTTTTAGCCTATTCATTGTTTTTTGTGGGGTTGTCTGCATCACCAATGAGCATTATATGAAGTGTGTGTAAATAAAGTTTATCATTTTTACACTTAAAGTCTAGTATGACTTATTGTCTGAATAACTCTGTACTATAACTGTTTTATGTTCAGTTGCTTTCCCTTCAGTCTGTTTGTTTAAAATTTTGTAAAATATGCAAATGTTTAATTACAGCGATTTGTCAAAGAGAAACATTTCTAGCACTCATGTGCTCTAATGTACTTTACACAAGTACATCAATGCAAATGTTTTAGCTTCATAAGTCAGTTTCCTGTGTTGTGCTGCCAAAGTGTCCAACATTAATAAGCAAGTTAGTTAAAGTTGACATGTTTAAACTTGGCTACATTATTACCATCACATCTGGAATGAAAACATCAAAGACCAATATTTCAAGTTAACTCTAGCGCCCCCTTGAATACTGAGGTGTGTTACTGCCACAATAGCCTAATGCATACTAAGAATGTTAAGAGATCACACACTACTGACTGAGTTGATCTATACTGCCCAATTCCATTCATATCTTCATATCTCAAGTTTCTGTAGTGTAGTGGTTATCACGTTCGCCTCACACGCGAAAGGTCCCCGGTTCGAAACCGGGCAGAAACACATTTTTTCATTCTTAGAATAAGAATGTTCAGTATAAAATTAAGCCTTTTGTTTTACTGCCTACCTTTAATGATATGTAATAGCACTGTCCTGTCAAAAATGTTAAAACATTAAAAATGTTTAATATTTATACTTGAGTTTGTACTTTATGTGCACCAAAGCTGTATTTATGCTCAAAAATACAGTAAAAACACTGAAACTGTAAAATAGTTTTACAATTTAAATGTTTTTCACTGTAATATATTTTAAAATACAATTTATTCCTGTGAGGGGAAGCATAATTTACAGCAGCAATTACTCCAGTCTTCAGTGTCACATGATCATTTTAAGACACTGATTGGCTCCATTTCTTGCTGAATTTCTAAGAAACTTTTTTTTTTTGTATTTATTCAGAATTAAATATATTCAATTATTTAATACAGTGTGCAGTGCTCCATGGGATTGTGGGAGGGGACACAAATATTAATAAAAACTACCCACAATCCCTCATACAAGGTTTCCGTAGTGTAGTGGTTATCACATTCGCCTAACACGCGAAAGGTCCCCGGTTCGAAACCGGGCGGAAACATCCTTTTTCTTCCCCCTGGTCCTCAGAATACTAAACACATGAAAAGTCCAGTTAAATACACAAGCAAAGAAACATTTAAACATACAAACATGTGATATACATGTTACAACCGGTAATATAAATACCCGGTTACCCCTTTTTACCCTATCCCTACCAAATCAAAATAAAAAACAAATCTTGAATATAAATTTTTGTTACTGACCAATTTTAACTGGGATAAAAATATTAATTAAATAATATAAAAATATAGATATTATCTTAAGAAATAAGCAAAGAAAAAAAAAAGAAAGAATAAAATAGCCTACAGTTGGGACTTTTATATGAACACAGACCAGGGCTTTTATACTGAAATCACCATTGGAACTGCAGAACAAGGAATTCAAAAATACATTTTCATGCTAAGGGCTTCCTACTACACCTGCATATTATCCAACTATGCCTGGATTTAACTACGGGGATGATCAGGTAAATTTTACATGTAATCATGTAAGTGATTTAATGTAGCCTCAATATATATATGTTTACAGATTTCAGCATCTCTGTATGTATGAAGCCAATAAAGCAGATAATTCTATTCTGTGACAAACGGTTTGTTCGAAGGACGTTTATATTATAGAAATCTGTTTTTCAAGGTGAAAACGAAATATGTTCGATTTCAAGTTGTTTGAAAATGTTTCGTGATGTTGGCTTTGTATCGGTGTCTTTGGCTTTATTTAAGAACTCATTCGCAGTCTGCCATTAATCTATTGTAAAGTTTTACTCATATAGAGTGTTTCGGTATTTTGCCATTTCCTACTACATAATCACTTGTGATTATGCCGACATATTAAATCGATGGTAGTCTTCGATACTGGAACATAAAACGGCTAACGCGAACGAAAACTCAGCCGCGTAGGAACTGCGCAAAAGTGCGCAGCTGTGATGCGCTAGAACACTTCTCTTTGTTTTGGTCAAAAGATGCTGTTTACATTGCAAGGATGGCCTAGAGATTCACTAATCTCCAGAACATAAACAGGCGTCAGCGTTACGTGCGTATGTTCTATCGATCATATCGGACACGGGCCTAATTTGACAGCACGAACCACACGTTTCAAGAGGTTTAAGGACTGAGTGGCGCATTAGAAATAGAGGTCTCTCCTCCAGGGTATGATAACAGTAGCCACACTGAAATGAGTATCAGAGATAAAGAGCTTAAGATACATTTCAAACCCGGGCACGTTGAGCTTGTTCAGGTAAGCCTGTTGGTCCATTTATAAGGAAGCACCTCCAAGGTATACAAACCAAAGCAACTTTAATTCAGACGAATCCCTTATAATTCAAGACGACTCATTCGGTATCCTTTTCTGGTTTAATACAAAAAGAAACATAAATCGTGTGTTATCGTTATGGCTTATTAGGTTAGTTGAGGCGAGCGGGTAGGCGCAACTGACGATGCTTCAATTGTTTACCAGCACTTTAAACTATTAACGTTAAGTAATATGAGTGCCACCTAAAAAATATTTAGATAACGTTAAGGCTTATGATATTTTCATTTTCGGCTCATTAACATTCTGTAAGACTGGCGTGTATACAGTGTATACAGTCCTATAAACCAGTTTCCATTTTAGGTTTGTAACGTTAGGTATACGTCAGTTGATTTCGAGTTGAAGTAAAATGTGTTCGAAAGCGGAAAAATCAGAATCAAAATCGGAAAATCAAATTTCAGCTGCACAAATTCAACTTCAAGTCAGTTACGTTATGGCGTATTTAAAAACGCGTGTCTCTCTGTAGCAAAAATATCATATATGTCAACAACGTGTGCAAATTGACTGAACACCTACAACGAGAGAACTTTCTGAAGTCAAACTCGGCTGTAGTTCCACTAAATGTCCTCATGGTGGCGCTTCAACAACCAATAAACATCTGAACGCCGCAGCTTCAGCATCGACAGCACAACATCATCGAGAAATTTCGAGGGGCAGATTTCAAATGGTTTGCAAACCTTGTAATTTACAAATGGTAAAATATCTATTAAAGAGTTATTAAAGATCTATTATAGAGTTATTTTCTTGTTTTACAGGGTAGTTAGTGCCGATGTAATTTTCTGAGGCATTTCCAATGGTCTGTATTACAATAAGCTCGGTGAAAAACTTGTACCCGCAACGATCGTATAATACAAACAACATTACTTACGTCCTGTTACAAATATAAACCCACTAATGTATACTTGGAATGAAAAGTGGAATTTGTTCAATAACAATAACAACCGATGCACGGCTAATTTCACTTACCAAGACAACGTCTTTACAATAACGTAACGTTACCTCACACAATGAAGTGAATATCCAAAATCTAAGGTAAATTTTATATGCTGTCTAGTTACGTTATCATGTACTCTAGTATTAAACTTTAACTTGAGTAACGTTGGTAGAGTTCATCAACACGACGAAATCTAGGTAAGTTACTTAATAACGTCTCTCAAGAACGTTGCAATCTTACCTTTCTTTACTTGTTTGGATGTTTGCGAAGTCCTCGTAGATAATCCAGTTACTCATCAACGCTGGCTTTTTCCATTATTTGTCATTAAACCCGCGAATTGATATCGCTTGCCAATGATGTGGTAGGGGCGTGTTCAGATTCTGTGAAGGACGACTCTTATTGGTTTTTAGATTGTCAATCACATCTCGGACTTCATATCGTTCTAGCCAGTATTTAAAATAAATAATAATAAAAGAAAAGAAAACGTCTCATAGACCCAACGATCAAGTGTGTCATAAAATACATCCCATGGATACAATTATCAGTTACTAAGAAAATGCTACTCAGCCAGATTGCATCTGTTTTTTACTTCAAACATCTTCAAAGATCATTTGTGTCATAAAATGGGTTACATGGATTGTTTTTTTCAGCAGTTATAAATTAAGAAAACATGCCATTCACCTAGATTGGAGTTCCACTTCAAACAAATTAAAAAAAGTTTCACATACATTTTAAACCATCTTCTTAAATACATTATCTAAACTTATTTGTGGACATCATATTTCAGCTATAAGGACAAGTCCTATATAAGTCCTTTGCACAATCTGACATGCGCTTGAAATTGAACTGGAAATTAGGTGCTTGGCGTTCGGCCAGAAGAGAACTGGCCCCAACTAAGTCTGGTTCTCCCAAGGTTTTTTTTTCTCCATTCTGTCATGGATGGGGTTTTGGTTCCTTGCCGCTGTCGCCTCTGGCTTGCTTAGTCGGGGGCATCTAATTTCTAGGGATTATCGTTTTGATTACAGAGACCGCCTAAATAAAAACTAAATAAATCGTTTAATCTGGTCATTATACATTACCATCACTCTGTTCTCCTACTTGATAATGTTCAGTGCTTTGCTACAAAGCTCTATATAAATAAAAGTGATTGATTGATTGATTGATATATGCATAATACTATGGAATGTTTACTTGGTTCTGTCATTTAGGATGAAGTCTACACTCCATACCGGCGCGTGCTTGTGACTGGTGCAACAGGGCTTCTGGGCCGTGCTGTTTACAAAGAGTTCAAGAACAATGACTGGGATGCTTTGGGGTGTGGCTACAACCGCGCCCGGCCATATTTTCTGAAGTGTAATCTCCTGGATGAAGATGCAGTGCGAGGGGTCATTCAAAGGTTTCAGGTAGGTCATTACTTTAAACCGGTAAGATCACCCACTACTACATTGTTTTTCATACTGTTCATGTTTACTATGTCAAAAGTATTTTTTCTACATTTTTTTTTTGAATGTCAGCCTCATGTCATTGTGCACTGTGCTGCTGAGAGGAGGCCAGATGTGGTGGAGCGTCATACTGAAGCAGCCATGAACCTGAATGTGCATGCATGTTCTACTTTGGCCAAAGAAGCAAGTTAGTAGAGTGACAAATCTGTGTTAGATATGGTTAAAAAAATTGTGCATTAAAGGTATCCTTAATTCTTTCCCATAGGTGGCATCTTCCTCATTTACATCAGCACAGATTACGTTTTTGATGGGCGTAATCCACCCTATGGAGAAAACGATGCCCCCAATCCTTTGAATTTGTATGGGAAGTCCAAGCTAGAGGGTGAAAGGGAGATTCTCAGACACTGCCCAGGTGTGTTGTTTTTCAACCACTTCTGAAAGGATCTAAATGGTTGGTTACACCTTCATTTCAAAATAAATACATTTTACATTTAACAGTCTGAAGGAACTGTTAATTAAATGACAAAAATACTTTGCATTATGTACTTTTGAACAGGACTCGTGAAGTATGATATAGGACAATATGGAGCCCATGCTTGAGGAAAAATAACAAATTTATTTAGAGGCTCAAACTAATGAAACACATACGCGGTTTGGTGCAGATCTTATTTAAATTGACAAAAAGTAAGATGTAATTCTGATAGCTGTAATGTAAATCGGAAAGATCTTTATAACAGCATAACAAACAGCTTGGATATCATTGTTAAAGTGTTTACTCTGTGTCTAGCAATAATATGATGACATTTCTTTAGTGTTTTATTGTGGAGGCAAAACATAACGCAACACAGTACAAAGTTAAGAGGTATACAAATAAACATCAATAAAGAATTCACAACAAAATTACACCTATACTACAACCCTAAATTTATTAGTATTATATTACACTATACTATACTATTAATCAGATGACCGCCAACTCCTGGACAGTCTGTGGTGCAACGTGGTGGTGGTGGATGGAGTGAGACATGATGTCTCAGATGTGCTCAATTGGATTTAGGTCTGAGGGAACGGATGGGCCAATCCATAGCATCAATGCCTTCATCTTGCAGGAACTGCTGACACACTCCAGACACATGAGGTCTAGCATTGTCTTGCATTAGGAGGAACCCAGGCCAACCGCACTGGCATATGGTCTCACAAGGGATCTGAGGATCTTATCTCGGTAACCTCTGGCGAGCACATAGAGGGCTGTCTGGCCCTCAAAAGAAATGCCTCCCTCACACCATTACTGACCCACTGTCAAACCGGTCATGCTGGAGGATGATGCAGGCAGGAGGACATTCACCACGGTGTCTCCAGACTATGCCACTTCTGTCACATGTGCTCAGTGTGAACCTGCTTTCATCTGTAAAGTGCACAGGGTGCCAGTGGCGAATCTGCCAATCTTGGTGTTTTCTGGCAAATGCCAAACATCCTGCATGGAGTTGCTTCCTAAGTGGGCAGTTTGATTTCACAGAAGTGTGATTGACTTGGAGTTACATTGTGTTGTACAAGTGGTCCCTTTATTTTTTTGAGGAGTGTAGTTAAGCCTGCTACTACTGTGCATCACAGTATTAGAAGAGCATAAAATGTATATTCCCTTATAAAAACAATCTCTGTTCTCTATCTATTGATCCAAGCAGGTGCAGCTATACTACGAGTGCCCATTCTGTTTGGAGAGGTGGAAAAGGTTGAAGAGAGTGCAGTGACCGTGTTGTGGGACCGTGTTCTAGAGGAAGCCGAGAGCTGCACTATAGACCACTGTCAGCAACGTTTCCCCACTTATACTAATGACGTGGCACGTGTCTGCCGGAACATGGCTGAAAGAGCCCTTCAGGTGAGCCGCTTGGTGTCTGCTTTATACCAGGGGGTTCATGCTCAGTTTAGGTCAAGAGCTAAATTGAAATAAGTCACTGTGATGCCCCCATGTAGAAAATGTCTGCAAAATATATGATCTACTTGAGCTAGTTAAGTCTAGAATCAACTTGACTTAATACAATATGTTTCTGTTGCCCCCAGGACCCGTCACTGCGTGGAATCTTCCATTATTCTGCCAAAGAGCAGATGAGCAAATATGAGATGGCCTGTGCAATAGCAGATGCTTTCAACCTGCCCAGCAGTCATCTAATACCAGTGAGTATACAAAATGCTGAAAAATGCCCTTAATACATCCTCAGTCCTTCCTAAGGTCAGTATTGTCTGTATATACATTGCATTCATATATGTAGAATGTGACCTGTTCATGTAAACATGCTGCCTTCTAGTTGAAGAAATCTTTAACTTCAGATCTTTTTCTCCTAACTTTGGTTTCGGTATGATCCATTTTTTTGTTTATGGTGATTAACCTGGTTTGTATATATATGTGTGTGCAGATGACAGAGCAGCCTGCTGGAGCAGGAGCCCAAAGGCCGCAAAATGCCCAGTTAGAGTGCTCACGTCTGGAGCTCCTTGGTCTGAGTGCAGAACCCACCCCTTTCAAGACTGCCATTCGGGACAGCCTCTGGCCCTTCCAGCATGACAAACGATGGAGGCAAACTGTCTTTCATTAAGGCAACAGCTATATCCCAAGCTCCAGAAGAAAACAAGGCCGTACTCTTTAAATGTTTAGCATTTCACCGAAGCACCAATCCTATTTCACAGTGCTAAATTAAAACAGGTCAACGCTTTTTAGCAGCTTTGTTTGATGTTCAAGTATTCATTTATTCACTCCAACAGGTATTTCACCTTTATGTGTTTTTGTGCGAATTGCACCGTGGGTTGCTAAGTCTGGCCTTGACTGTATTTTGTGTTTATTTCCTAACTGTATTACTTTATGTAAATGACAGGTTGAAGACATGGATGTTTGATAAAAGAACAGGTTATATCCCCAAATTCTGTGATTCCCTCTTTTTCCTTAAAAAAAATGTAATATTTACTTGAGGATAAAACAATGCAATATGAATGAAGATTGATAAAATCAAGCCTTAATCTCTCGAGCAATTTTTTTTAAAAATTCACTTTAAAATTTCTCTAGTTATAAAATCTAAAACAAACTAGATCATTTATATAACATAAGTGTCATTTCAGCATTGATAAAGATACAAGCACTTGGATATAACTGCAGCTGTTTTAACATGATATTCCTTTGTTTCAAAAGCACAGCATCGACATATTGTGGCTTAAACCTTATGCCAGTAATCTCGCTATTAATGTATACACATAATTCTGTAAATGTAAATGATGACGATTATTTTGTTTCTCTCAAATCGAACCATCACAAATGATGAAATTAAGTTGTATAAGATCTCTTTACCTAACAAAAGCCATGTACTCAATTGCATAATTTTGGGTATTACTAGCTAATACAAATTCTGTAGGGTTTTGTTTCATTAGGTTGGTTTATATCACTTTTGCAGCAATATATTATATTTATATTTAAAATGTTTAAAAACACGTTACCTTGCCTGAGATTAATCAGAGCATTTTAAAAGTCGAATACGCTATCTTGCAATTCGATTAAACGTCAGGAACTTGCGTTATCAAAGCTCGTGACACTTGTGTGTTGGTGACGTACCCTCACAGAGGCGGGGTCACTGGGTTGAGCTGCACGCGCTGCTGTATAGCGGTCAGCTGATGTTACCGAGAGTAACTTTCCAATGGGAGTCCGCGCACCGCTGTCTACGTGACATCACCGCGTCCGTTCCGACCGAACCGAGAAGCGTTATTTTGTTGGTGGTTGCGGCTTCAGCGGTTTACGGCAGATTTCAGCGACGAAATAATAAAACAACCAAACACAGCAGAGGGAGAAACAGAGCACTTCGGTGAAAGGAAACTCATTTTTCCTTCAAAGGTAAGGGAAATAACAATTTCTCTTCTTTTTCTATGAGAATATATATTAACTAGCTAATTCTTACTTTCTATATTTTATTTAGCCTCTTTAGATAGCGAATTTGTTTATTTGTTGATCCTATCAAACATTGACTACTAAGTGGTAGGGTTGGTCTTCAGGGTCTTACCGCCCCTCCATTTTCTTCTAAACATAGTATGGCGTACAAAAAAATGAAATGCATTTTGTCTTTCTTTACGATGATATGATCGTGTTCTAATATGTTAAGTCATGGAAGATAAAACGTATTTCATGATTATTCAAGTTTTTGTGTTAGTAGTGTAAACTGCTGTGTTTTCATAATGCGTCGCACATTTATTGGCGTGGGCGCCTGAGATCCTGACCTTTGTCTGGCAGCAGGTGAACAATCATCTTCTTGTTGTGAATGAATCGGATCCAGAGCAGTCGCCTGATTCTCATTATTACTGCAGTTTCCGTAACACTATACTGCATCCAATGTCACAGCGAGCGAGGCTTGTTAACGTACATCTCAAAAACATAGATGTACTTGAGACGTTTCATCATTCTTCTGTCAGAGTCAGCTCATTTCAGTTGGCCTGTCTTAGTTTAGCTAGTTATCAGAGTGTACTGTGCTCCTTCTGATATCTATCATTTGTCCTTTAGTTATCAGTCTTTTTGGGCCCATGCCCTTCTTCCTATAGGTTCCTAAAACACAATTTAATACACGTGCCTGTTCAATTATACATTTTGAAAGCAAAAGTCAAACATACAGGAATGATGTTTTTCTGACAAATATGTAGTCAGAATTCACAGTGATAGTTTTAAGGGAATCAACCTCTGTTTAAAGTGGATTTGCCTGGTGTGTATCAATCATTTCATTCAGCATCGTCTCTGTGTTGTTTGAGCAATGCATTGCCAGCTTGTTCCATTAAAAGCCATTAAGTTAATAATTTACGATCGCTGAGTCAAGAGAGCACTGTTTGGCTTCCAAGCTAGATCAAATACTCTGTTCACTCATTGCTGTTGTAAGTATATTTGTCAGTGCTGATGCCATTTCCATATCCATATCCCCGCTCGTCAGGCTTGATGTTCACTGATCAGAAATTATCAGTCAATAAAATATGATGCATCCACTAATTCAGATCAATGTATCGTGTTTAATGCAGACTGCCTTGTATATTTAAGAGACCGCATCTTATTTTCATAATTTTTTTCTATAAATGCAATGTTTAAATTTATGCGATTGCAATATCTGTGCTTTTGTTCTTTAATAGCCTCACTGTACTTTTAAATGTGCTGTTGAGTTCTACTGGTTACTTTGTTTTTCTTTTGAATACTATGCTATGTATGTTCATATAATGTATATTATTGTATACAATTTTGGGGTATGTATTTTTGGTAACACTTTACAGGAAGGTTCATTAGTTAATATTGGTTAACTACGGAAGTTAGCATGAACTAGGAATGAAGAATACTTCTAAATAAATAGGCTATATAATTTTTTTTTTGTCGTTGGTTTTTGAAAAAATAATTTGTTTGAGAAAGTTTTCAATAAATTCCTAAATATCATTACCAAAAGGGACAGTAAAGATATTTATATTTTCAAATAAATCCTAATGCTTCTAATGTTACAAACAATTTCCAGTTCTATTGAATGTTTTTCTTTTTACTTTCTATTCATAGTCTTAAAAAACTTTTCACAAAGTTATTAAGCTGTATAACATATTTTCAGCAGATAATAATAAGAATGTATTCTTGAGGATCAAATTAGCATTTTTGAATGATTTCTGAAGGATCTTGAAGGACTTGAGTAATGATGCTGAACATTCAGCTTTACCATCAAAGGAACACATTACATTGTAAATTATATGAAAACAGACAAGTGATGTAAAAGTGTAATATTTCATAATCCCACTGTTTTTACTGTGTCTGTGTATATATATGTGTATGTGTATATATATATATATATATATATAAATGCTAGTTTGACTTTTGAGTTTTAGTGAACAGTAATACAGTAATAGACTGTAAAAACAAACAAACAAAAAAGGATTATGGCACTCTTAACTCCTTAGTGATACATTTTGTAAGTTTAAGACGATGAGAGAACCAAAGTTGAACTTGATGTTTAAAACATGTTGTATAACTTCATTGCCTTCATTTCCAGGTCGGCCCCTCATCTGCAGCGTGCAGATGAATTACGAGCAGCCTCCCCCCTACACGGGGCCGGGCCCCACTGCTCCAGGATACCCCCCTCCCGCTGCTCCTGGGTACCCTGCTCAAGGATATCCTCCTCAGGGGTACCCTGCACAGCCGTACCAAGGATATCCAATCCATACTGACCAGCCCAACCCTGGTTACCCAAACTACCCTCCTGGACCCCCTGGGTCATACCCGGTCCAGCCAGGATACCAGGGATACCCACAACCACAGTATGGTGGCCCAGCGTACGGGGAACCTCCTAAAAACACTGGTAAGATCCTTCATTTCCTGTCATACTGAACACATACACACTATTCAGCTTAGATTCACTCTCAACTTCCTCATTTGTAACAGTAAAGTCAACAGATTTACACAAAACACAGCTTGTACAGTTAGCAGAACTGTTTGTTGCTCCTAGTTTCTGCAACAGTCATCTAATCATTTCCTTTGTACGGTACAAAAATGATTCTTATTCTTGGTGTTTTATCGAGTTTAATAGGAGGTTAACACAAGGCAGAAGATTGCAGTATGTTTTTAGCTGTTTAAATCACGTAATTAAATTGTTTAGCTTCTGTGACCTTCTTGCTTTTTAAATGACATGTTAATTAGATATTCAGCCAGATTTTAATTAGGCGTAAATGAAATGTCTAATGGACTTTCGCATACAGTGGAGACCCTCTGAGACCAAGTGAAAAACATGTAATTGCATACTGCTGCCGTTCTGAGCAGTGTTTTTCTCCATCTCTGTGTTTTTTGTTTTTTTTCTCCAGTGTATGTTGTGGAGCAGGGCAGGCGAGATGATTCTGGGGAGCAGGCATGTCTAACTGCATGTTGGACGGCCCTGTGTTGCTGCTGTCTCTGGGACATGTTGACCTAGAATAATAAGGAAACCACTGTGAGCCCCTCTTTTATTTGTAAAGATCTTTCACTCCACGTTTCAATCCTTGTTTATGTGCGACTACTGAAAACGTAATTGAGAAACAGATAGAGTAATGTTTGGTTGTCCATTTTCAAGTAGTCCAGCTTGGAGCACCACTTTTTATTCCTTCAATGATGCACGATACGCACTGAGAGACTGATTACATGCGTCAAGCTTATTTGTAGAGGCATATTAAACCGAATGTTTTTATTTTTTGTCTTTTTGAAAATAATACAGATGTCATCTTCATTAACGAATGCAAACATTTACATTTTGCTTATTTATAGACCAGATTTGATAATCAGATATGGCCTTGAATGTTTGAGTTGAATGTTGAGTCAATCGCAGAAAAAGATTGTTTCTATTAAATAAAGTAATGGAAATATAATATGTCCATCACTTTTGTTCGCTCAAAATGTGCTTTCTGTGTAGCTTCCGCACTATTAACATATACCGAATGGCTGTCCGAAAATAATAATGACTTTAAACGAATTTTCCCGTTGTGTTGTGAGTCAGTGTGTGGCCTGTTCAAGATGGTTTGGGTGCTCAAACAAAAGCACTACACTACACATTCAAAGTGTTTACACTTACACTTTTCTTTTTTTTTTTGGAGGAAACTAATTTATAGTTTCACCATATTAAGCTGATAGGATTTAAATAATAAATACAAACACAAACATTTTGTGAAGCAAAACTACCACTCTGAACACTTAATTGCACATATTGTGAACATTCTAAACACAATATAAGGGAACAAACGTGAAACTTTGCCACAAAGTATAAAACATTCAACTGTTTATTGGCCTATTTATTATCAGCCTTTTTCTTTTTGCATTTTCTGGAATTTTAACTAAGTGAGACAGTATTGACTGCCAATTGTTTGTTGAGCTGCAAATGCATTATTAATGAGTACATTATTTTTTCAGTTATCACACTTCACTGGCTTTTTGTTCGTCTTCTACTGAAGCGCTCCACCCCTCAAATACTACAGATCTCTATTTGGAATCTAGGATATGTTATTGTATTCGTGTTCATAATAAGAGAACCTGCAAAGAACCTGTAGCCTAGATATGCTGACCTTATGGCTTTGCTGGAGCCTTTTTTTTGCCTTGATCAAACGTCAAGATGCAATAAGCTGAATTTATGAATTGATGACATCCCTTGTTTGTTTTGAGGTTTTCAACATGTACTTAACAGAATCTCAAGAGAAAAGTGCAACACTCTTGAGTGATCCCTTCCCCCAGCACCAGTGTGCATCACTTCACTGGAAGTGGTTCTCATGGGTGTAAACTGTACACCCGCACTGCAACAGGCTATTTAAAGCAAAGCTGTGTTCACCATTTTCTCACTGTCAGTATTGACAGCTACAGCTGGTCTGATCATTAGCCATTCTTTCTAAAACCCCATGGAACGAACAGTCAAACTATTAATAATTACTATATTGTTTCAATTCAATGGTAGAACTGTTTTTTTCTAAATGTCCGTATTCTGTTTGTCAGTCCTTGCCATCCACAGAAATCTTTACAAAACATTTCACTGTCATGCCACCTCACTGACCTCAGACAATCACGGTTTTGACTTCTAGTTCTCTGGCATTTTAACTACAATTCTGGATAAGGGAATAACAAGATGAGTCATTGTTCTTGAGGCGTTCACAGTGTAGCAATGTTTCAAAATTGCTGATCCTGAGTAAATTACTATATAGACCAAAATGTAGAGCATTATGTTTCTATTTTTAGGCTGAATGCAGTTTTCATCAAACTTTTTTAGATTCCTGTTGGCTGATTTTTGAGTCATAAGTACAAGCAATCCAGAGCAAACCACATTTTATAAATAAAAAAAGGTTTTCCCAACACAAAAATTAAACCACCTGCACTTAAATAACCTTTTTCCTTTGGACAGAAACATTTTTTTGGGATTGAGGTTGGTCTACTGTGTATTTCTCTTTAGGTATTTTCATTAAATGTTTTGTAAAATTAAGAATAATTGTCATTGTGCACTGCTGTAAGGGTAGTAATTCAAATTCAAAAAATACAAATGCAAATGTTTTATTTTCATAGAATTTCCAAAGAACCTCCTTCCACGGGTATCTGAGTGTGACTTTGCTAGTTGAAGATCATATCCACACTGATTAGCACATTCAGAAGAAATTCTACACCAAGAAAAAAGTGTCAACGGCTGCTTTAGCTTTCGTAATATTCAAAGAAATCGACCTCGGCGATGAGTCTTGCAATGGATTTTCACACAACGCAATGATGAAGCCACTTCCTTGATTTGGTACATTTAAACTGTTGAGTCAATGAGAATATTTTACATGTGTAATATGTTTCACAGTTTTAAAAGACTTAAAAAAAAAAAAAAACCAATATATATTACGCTTTCATCTGTTTTCACTTGCAGAGTTGAATTTAAATTAATAAAATAATAAAAAACCCAGACAATCAATAATCTCTTACATATTATACAAAACGGTTGGCTCATGTACAGTTTTTTGATCAATGTATCAGCCCCTGTGATTGTCATATATTGCGAACAGAAGAGGACAGATGGTGTGAGCTGATGATTAACACATCCAATGAAGGCCAACACGGCGCAATTAAAATCTTAATACCGAACACTGCATCAACGTACACCAAGAAAATTCATGAGGAACCAGACTGAAAGTGTGGACGTTCCTTTTTTTGTGTATGCTCCAGTGTAGTTTCACAAACACGTATGGGAGCAAGTGATGCTGTTTTATTGAGTACTGCGGCATGAGAGTGCGGTGAACTGATTCTGGTTCTGTGATGGTTTGATATGCAGTCATGAAAAACCAAAGCAGTGAGCCATCACACTATCATCACATGAATGTCCGCCACTCACAGCCAGTCCGAAATGACTAAAAAATATTTACCACTTTCTATAAAGTCAAAAGGTAACTACAAAATCATTGTTCACAAGTGCTTTTTTTCCGATATTGGGTCATATAGTGTTCTTGCTGCTGGCTGTTGGTTTTCCATTTTTGGGAAACGTCTCTGCAGCGCTCTGTTGTTTCTCTCCGTAGGAGATGGTGTGGCATCGGCGACGCCTAAACTCTGTTACCTCCTGCCCATCTCGTTCTGTTTGAGGAACTGGATGTTAGCGCTGCTGTCCGCCAGTTCAGGGTACTGCTCAACCGGGAGCACGTAGTAGCCCTCGTAGCCTGCGACCTTCCCCAAGGCTAACAGTTGTTGCTTTTCATTTTCAGCCCACACGCGTTCTCCGTCCCTGCCCTCGCGTGTTTGCTGTTGCTCCCTGGTCCAGGCCCCAGACAGCGCCCTCTGGTGGGCTTGTTCCAGCAGGCGGCTCCGCTCCTTTTCCAGAACCTCCGCTGACAGCCCATACCGGACACTGTATGTGAGTTTGGCGGAGTGTATTTCTAAAGTGACGCCCCGGCGTGATCGCCCGCTGACCGTCACATTGATGCCGCTCTCCAGCGTTTTATGGCCGCTGCTGAGACCCAGGGCCAACAGGTCGCTGTCAGCCAGTCCGAGCTTCACGAAGAAGTGGCAGTCTCGTCCATCGATGGTATAATGCGTGCCATCCAGGTAGATGGCATTGTTGAGGATCTGTGATATTTTGCGACTGTCTTCGCTGGCTGAGCTAGACAGGTCTGTTAATACGTGACCATCCTTGATAGCGATCATCATGCCTTTGCCTACGATGGGTGTACTGGTGCCAAACCAGTATCCGGGCTTATCACGCTTGGTGTGCCGCTGTTTGTTGAGGCGCCTTCCCTCAAGAACCATGAAGGCCTGATTGTGTCTATCCACTGAATGCTGGACTCCTGTGAAAAGCTGTAAAATGGGTCAACAGTTAGTGACACCCGATAAAACTGGTTCAGCAGTAATTTGAGACATATGGCCACTTTCAGTTCTAGTCGGATGTGTCTAAGGTACAGTATGGGTGAGACCATTTCAGAGAATTTGACAAAAAAGTATTTTGTCCCTTTAGACCGGGAACATGCCGACTATGCTGACACTAATTCTATTTTTTTTTTCCCATTCTATTGCCTTACAAACAAACAATTGGGTTTCAGTTATTTATTCTACATTGTTGCTTTGCTGCAAATTCTGCAGCTTTGTCAGCAGGATAATGTTATTTAGCTGGCATTTAACATAAATGAGGTTTTGTTCAAATTGCAAAAATAACAACACTACTGTTCAAAAGTTTTCATTTTTTTTTAAAGTTTATAATTTTAATGTTTTTGAACAAAGTATTGTATGTTTATCAAGGAAGGTAGTATTAATTTGAAGTACATAAAAAAAAAAAAAACATTTTAGAGTTTAATCTGATAATACTAAACATCATGTGGTCAGTGAAAAAATGAATGTAAAACGGTGAAGCCATTTGTTCAACAAATTTTGTCTAACTATTTCAATTAAAATATATTGCCAAATGAAACTGACCTGAATGCTGTCAGAGTCCTGACTGGCAAGTATCTCATAAGGAGGGTCAACAAAATAAAGTGAGTGTCTTGGAAACCCTGGAATGATGTTGCTGAGTTGAAAGCCAAACATAACCAGCCAACTCTTCACATCTGCAAGACAAAGCCGAGAAAAAAATCTTTCACAAGCTGTCACTTAATACATAATATCAGTCATTAATACATACGTAAGCTCAGCCCATAAATACAAAGCAGAACATTTTCACCCTCTCACCTGTAACATAGTTTTTCACATCAATCATATCGCTGAGTGGGTTATTGTTCTTAAACATATACAGGTTGAACGGAGCTGGCTCTTTGCCTATCTTCGGCCACAATGTATTGTCAGGTGCGATCCATCTTCCTGCCAGCACGTCATAATCTCTCTGGGCGAAGTGCACCAGCTTTGTGAGAGGATCATAAAGCCCTCCATGAAAGCCCAAGATGAGCTGGAAATCCGGGTTGGAATCATGGTAGATCTCTCCGTACGCCGTGTACTGCATCTGTTTGACCATCTGCCCATTGCTGCTGAAGATTGCCAGCGGAGTTCCTACGTTGTCAGAGGCGATGTAATATTCCTCCCCGCCACTGACCTCCATTGCAAACAGATGACCCTGCAGGTCATAGTAAAAGGAGGTGATTTCAGCTCTTGTGTGGTTGTAAACATGGGTGACCCGAGTGGGGTAGTTCAAGTCGGCGTAGAAATACTGCTGATGCTCGCCTTCATTAGTTCTGCGGGAAACACGGCGACCCAAACCATCGTAACGGTACCAGACGCTCCAACCGCCTGCTGTGCGGCTGTAGGCTCGCTCGAGAAGACCTTTGGAGTTGTACTCAAAAATATCTGAGCCCCTCTGTGCAAGCACACCATCCTCATCCAGCTGATACTGCATATCACCAAGCCGTGTGATTCGGTCTCGAAGATCGTAGCGTAGTGGCAGCAGACGGGCACTGTTACCAGGGTTAAGCAAATGGAGATTTCCATTAAGGTCGTAGCTGTAGCGCCAAGTAGACCAGTCATCAACCTTGACACCAACAAGCTGGCCGTCACCATCGTATTCGTAGCGGTACTGTGTGGTATTAGCATATGGACCGATCTTTAGTTCACGTTTAATTACGCGGCCCATACTGTCATACTGCACCGTCATCCAATACATCAATGAGCGGAAGATCTCGTACTGCACTTCCTTGATGCGGCCATGTGCGTCAAAATGTTTACTGAGCGTCATCACTGCTGTGGTAATGATTTGGTTGATGTCGTAATATATGATGCCAAACTTGCCGAAGTGTTCAACCTTACCGGAAATCTCATCGTAGCGGTACAGGTCCACAGGAAGCGGGGTTTCCCCTATTACTGGTTTAATGCTGGCCACCCTGAAGCTGTTGTCATGATAGGTGTAGTCAAAACGAGCATTGACCATGCCTTCCTCTGAAAAGCGGTACATCTGTTTGTCCACTAGGGGGCCGAGTTTGCGATAGCGAATGGTGCAAGAGAAGCCTCCGCTCTGCAAGTTGACCATTTTAAGCACTCCAGTTGTTTCATCATAGCCAAAGGTGATGGCAGTGGCGTCATATAGCACCTCTGAGAGCTTTCCCAGCTTCCCGTACTTGTAGAGCACACGCCGGCCCGTTCCGAGGTAGAATGTAGCACGTGGACGCCCATCTTCGATGAAGTCGTGGATAATGGTGGCATTGCTCTCAGGGGGGTTGTAGGTGTTGCGAATGTAACCAACAGACACGTGGGTGGCCATAGTGTGTCTGGCCATGCTCGGCATAGTGACGGCTGTTAGCTGGCCTGCTGTGTCAAAATCAAAGACGTACTGTTTCTGACTCTGCTGGAGCAGCAACACCATGGACTGAAATAGAAAGAGAAAAATATGAAAAGAAGAACAAAATTAGTATATAGGGCTAAAACATGAAATTAAATGTAATCATAATCGTGATTAAACCGAAGCTGCGATTGTTATGCGCATTTTTCCAGTGAAGCATGGTTCTGTGATCTGTATTAAATCTAAAGGCTCTTGTCTGGAAAGTCCAAATATGCACCGCCACAGAAAACAAGGGGAAAATCCCATAGCAGTTGGTGAATAAACAGAAGATTTTACAGCTTTCGTTCATTCATCGTAACTAAACAAACAACTACAGTTCTTCTTATAATTTTCACTATAATGAAGTATATTTATAATAAAATGCTAATCGACATAGCCTTAGAATACTATGGAATATGTTGTGTGCCTTATTCTGTGTAAGAAGCCACTTCTCACTTTTGTCAGCTTTACTGAAAAAACACTATAGGAAAAATGAATCTTTTGTCGTGGTTCAAAGAAGTCAACTCACTTTGTCCATGTAGCTGAAGCTCCAAACTTTCCCATCAACAAAGGTTCGGGACACGATCCGTCCAAATGTGTCAAACTCGCTTTTCTCGCTCATGCTACCCCTCTGCAGGCCCACCAACCGGCCGGTGGGTGAATAAGACACATTGACCAGGGCTAAGCTGCTGCTGGGGAGCCAGGTGGCCGGTCGACCCTGGGCGTCATAGATGATGCGCAGAGTGAATTTGCGGTGGTCATCATAGATCTTCTCTGTTCTGGTGTTGCGGTCATAATCAATGGACAGAAGGTTTCTGCTGTGTACCTGTGGGAAAACATTTAAGGTTTCTGAGTTCAAACATCACGTTGCAGGTTTTTTTAATAGCAAAACTCAACTGATTAATTGTTTATATTATCACAGAACATAAAATATCCCACCACCCAGCTTTAAATAGCAAGATGTGTATACGTGTGTGTGAACTCTGTAAAGCTCCATTGAACAGTGCTATACAAATAACGTTGACTTAACTTGACTTGAAAACTAAATTCAATTGTAAAAAGAAAAGCTTACGCGCAACTTCCTGCCAAACACTGTGACCTTGCCCTTGGTCAGCTCTTTTCTCATGCGCCATTCGATAGAGTTCAGGCCGCTGTCAGTGGGTAGAGTGATGTTGCGTCTCCCAATGGTCGGGCTCACCGATCCTGCAATGATGTGCGGTTCAGTGTGGAAGCTGATGCCCATGCCATTAGCATAGGACACTCTCAGTGTGCCGTTGTGGTACAACTGATAGCTATTCCTCACTTGGTCTGTAAAAAACAAAAAATATAGTTCAGCAAAAAATTATAAAATCAGATCAAATCATAGTACATTATAAGCAAACACTATATAATATTTCATATATCATTATAAATTTGTACACATATAGAATATAAACAAAATTTTGCTGACACCAAAAGCTTTAAACCTAGTAGTGAAATACATATGAAAATGTTGTTTCATGGCATTTATGTACACTAACTATTATCTATCTGTGATGTATGTTTGTATTAAGGCGAGTTAATATGAAGTGTTCCCTAAAACCAACCTTCATTTAATTTAGGTTGAAGCATTAGTTCTCATCTGACAGTCTATTGTGCATTAGGGGAAACGCATCACTGTGGGCGGATGTGTATAATGCAGCGTTTGGTTATAAAGAAGATTTAGCTTAGGCTAAAAGCAGCACAAACACCTTCAGTTCCATTTACAAGCTATAATTGGATCAGACGCTGTTTTCCACAGAAATGTACCTGGGAAACACAATCATGTACAATTTCAAAGTCATAAAAAAATTCCAAGTGCATTTTGGTACACTGCTAACAAGCAGAAGGTACCCAAAGGGTTGGTTTTCATGTAATTTGTCTTGAGTAAACAGCAAAAGCATACTTTTTACAGGAAGTTACAAGTATGTTGCGTGAGAGAATCCATCAACACATAATCTGCTAGATATAAAGAGAAGAGTTTAAGACTTCGAACTTTTGCTTTCTGAAAAAGGCAGCCTATGGTAAATTGTAAAATGATTTCTCCACTCTGCTGGACTTGGCACATTCAAACAATGTGGCCTCCCTGTGGGTAGTAAAGAGAAACATCAGTCTACCTGCCTGCTGTGTGTTTTGGATGTGATTTAGATGGGAAATGGGAAACGGGATCAGCACGAGATCTGGACTGAGATGTGTTCGCTGTGTGTTTTGGGAGTGTACCTTGAACAACAGTGTAGGACGCCTCTACGGACGAGAGATTAGTAATGACCGTGACATCATCATCTCTGTTTGAGCTCTCCATGTCAATATTGATGGTCTCCTCCATCTCACGATGCAGACTGGTCACCACACCAGTGGGATATGTGACGTTGGTTAGACGACCCTCACTGTCATAGCTGAGAAGAGATAAAATACAAAACTTACACAGATACAATAAAAAAATCAGCACTTTCTTACAATTATTCGTCTACAATTATTTCTTTCATTTACAATTTTATGTGCTTGTCTTTTATTTTGATCTTCCTTTATACCTTTTTTAATTTCAGTTTAACTTTGGTGATTCGACTTTTCAACAAGGCTGTTTTTCATCTAATATTTGTAATTATTTCAGCTTTTCAGTTGGCAAATACATATAAAGTATGTGTATGGATTGTATATAAAAAAACACAACTGCTGTACTATTTAAATGTCTAGAGCAGTTCTAGCATTCAGACACTAGATGGCTGCAGGACCAAAGCAGTGCTGTGAAAACATCCTCTGCTCTGACACTAGATGAGGATTCAAGTCAGATCTAAACCAGTGCTTAGAAACAAAAGAAATCAAAATTCATAGTCTGTAACAACATCCATGAGACACTGGGGGCAAAACTTGCCTTATATTCTCTATTCAACAAAATACTAAATACACTGAAATATCACTAGGTAATTTTAAATTAAGTCAATTTCAATAGTTCCAGTGCAAACAAATCACATTTGATATAAACTGGGTTTAATATAGATATCTCTTATTATCTTATTAACAATGCCCAACAAACATGGCGTTATTACTATCCACGAAAGGCAGATGCAAACAGAATTTGATTAAAAAGAGATTTCCTTGCATATTGCAGCAGTTATTCATCAAATAATAACTGAACATGTCTAGAGATCTAGCACAGTTATTACCCTTATCATAAGAAAGTAATTCTCATTGAATTCACACAGAAACTTTTTATTTTTTGCGTGTGTGTTTTGGAGTGTTTTAAATGAATTTCCTTAAAATTTCCAGATTTATCTCTGAATTCTATTTTCACATTGCACATTTCATACTCACTTGTAAAAGTTTGTCCAGCCGGTTTCATCTGACTTAGAGGCTAAAAGTTCTGTGTTAGTGTAATAACTGAGCTGTGCCACTGCCTGGCTGAGGGCGGACACTGAACGTAGGCTGCCGGCTGGGTCCATTCCCAGTGTCACCACCTGGTTCTCTGGCAACAGCACAAGCCTGATAGAGCCAGACGCCTCCCTCCTCACCCGAAGTGTATTGTTAGAGGCATCATTAACTGCTGCCAACTCTCCGTCCAGCCCGTAGGTAAAGTTATACAGGGCCAAGCCTGTAATGAGGCTAACCGTCTGCCTATGAAGGCCGTCAGGACCAAACACATATAGCTCCTGTTCCAGAGATGAACCCACTTCATACTGTCCGCTTGCTGTGGCGTTAGGGCGGTTGCTGCGGACCGAACGTACACGTATATTGTTGAGGTCAGCGATGTACAGGGTACCGTCTGGCGACACAGCCAGTGAAGCAGGACAGTTGAGGCTGGCGTCCGCAGCGTAGCCCTCATCTCCTGAGAAACAGTTACAGTTGACGTCATTCTTGCAGTCGCATTCGGAAGCAGCGCCAGCCAGCAGGGAGATCTCGCCGCTGGTGCTAACTTGCCGTATGCGGTTGATGCGCTTCTCGTCGGTTTCAGCAATATAGAGCACACCTGTGTTGGAGATGGCGATGGCTGTAGCGCTCTCCAAGGCAGAATGGATAGCTAGTTTGCTGAGCGAGTAATCAATGCCAGGGACCTGGCAGTGCATGGGCCGTCCTGCGATAATGCTGACCTGGTGATTCTCAGAGATACGCAGGATGACGTTATTCTCCAGCACATACAGAGAGTTGTCCATAGGGTTGATGGCTACGTCTGTAGGCCACTCCAGACGGACCTGATGTTAAGAAACATTAAACATCAAGAGTACATTAACACAAAAAATGACTATAACTGGGCTTGCTGAGCAGTCTTCAAGTGTAAAGCTTTGCCCAGGGGGAGTTTCCCTGCTTCTGCTTTTGATATCTCTCTTTCTGTTCGTTTGATCCCCAAAGGAGATCTGCTTTATCCTTACTTCTGGTCAAAATTAATGCATTTCCCTATTCTGACAGTAGATTTCCTAATAATGTTACAGAATCTTCAGAGTGGAACGAATCAGCAGGCCTATGAATTTATTACAGTGATAGACAAATGATGACAGCTGCTTGATTGATAATCCAGTTCCATTGTTTGTCACTGCCATTGTCAAACATTAATACCCAAGGAGGCACTCTGACAAGCAAATATTGGCTAGCACAAGCTCAAAAACGCAAGGATGGAACCTGATGAAAAACGTTTTCGCATTTTACAGCGCACAACTCAATTTTGTGTGTTAATACTCAATAACTGTGTTTGACAGATTATCTTTATGCTTCATGGGGCCTTTAATGTTTCCTGTATTTTTACTATTCTTTCACTGTGTATTTACATCAAAACCTCCACATTAATACATCAACAATGACAAATCAAATATGTGTTTTTTTTAACAAGCAAGTTTGATCAGTATTAACTTACAAAGTTAACCAGCTCATTCATTCCAGCTGATTCAATAAAATAACCTTGATATTGCAATGTTAATTTGAATGGATTGTTTCTATGTAATGACACAAATTTCACTGTTTCTGCCTTGCAAATAATATAAATATGTTACAAATGAAGCTGAGTGATGTTCACATCCATTGAGATTGGTCAGGGTATGTACGCGGTATTCAAGAAGTTAATTTGCACACACTACAAACAAATTCAAATAAGATGCACATCTGTACACATTATAGGGCATCTGAACTATGCACTTTAGCACAGATTTCAACAAAGTTCATTTATTTTTAGAAGCATGAACCTATCTTGATAGACCGTCAACTGAGTGCAAGTGCAAGAGAGTTGAGAAAAGTAATTACAACCTGGCTGACATCCATGCTGGAGTCACAGCTGAGGGGTCTGACTGCAGTCAGGTCATTGGTCTTTATCAAAGTGGAGATAATTCCATTCTGATCCACTTTTCGTATCATGGTAGCATCCACAAAGTACATCAGGCCATTCTTATCCAACGCAACACCTGTATAAATGAACCAACGGGGAAGAAACTCAATACATGTGCATGATAAAGCTCAGCATTTTATGCTAAATATATATATATATATATATTCAGCTGGTATTAAAAGGACAGCTGAGACAGAATTATCTATTAATGCAACTGTCTAATAATTATGATAATTTTCTTCTTCTTGTTAATGTCACTGCAGACTCTGCTATAGAATTTCACTGCTCCCCAAGTATCTGATTGATTTTCCTCCCATTCTGATATTTCCAGAGAGCAAGGTGTTTTTTGAAGGCAAAATAATTAGTAGTCTGTGTGTGTGGGAGCAATGACCTGGAAAAGAGTCAGACGCTGTGCCGCTCGACTGCTACAGTTTGATTCACGCTGTCACGGTGATCATGTCAGAGTGCGTTTTATTCTGAGATAAGAAGGCAGAGTCGGTCTCTGAGTGCAGTCTGCTAACCTTACGATCTCTCTTTACCTTCTGTGTCATTTATTTTCCTCACATCAGTGGCCATGCTGGGCTTTAAGAACGATGTCTTGAGTCTAGAGAATTACAGGTTACTGAGGTTTGTGATAGCATTGAAAATGACAGCGCTTGGTAACTGTCTAAGGGATTAAATGTTGATACTTTCTAGGTTCATGGGAAATAAAAATGTGTCATAATTGTGAAGTGTCACAGCGTGGAAATGATACTTTGTCTTGCGTGAAAGCTAACTCTGAGCAAGTTCAGGATGTAGTATGTCGTAGGGTGCAGTACTGTGTGTGATAACTGAAAAAATTCTTTAAAAAAAAAACAAAAAAACACCTCTTGGGCTCATTAGTGTGGCTTCCACCGCCTTGCCTCCATCACCGCAGCGGGCTTCATCGAACGGGACGCACTGCTCTCCTGTCCCTGCTACCACCTGTGCGTTATCCAGCAACGGTCGTGCCCCATTGAGAGAACGAACGCGGTAGATCTGCCGGGAGTTAGTGTCTGACAAGAACAAAGAACCCGACACCGGATCCACTGCCAAGTAGTACTTATGGCTTGGACTGTTGCTATGGAAATAGGGCAAATGGGAGAATGTCTCTTAATAAAATCCTCTGACAAACAGCCTGGTTACCTTGGTGAACATGATGAAATGTGAATAGTTCATTGCTGGTAAAGTAATTGGAGCTCAAAAAAGAAAACACTTTGATAGAAAGGGAAAAAAGAGTGAAATTCTTCTACATGCAATGAACTGCAGAAGAGCCGAACACAAGCACAACAAATCTCAGTTTTCAGACAAATTAGCATGCTATTTAGACATGTGCACATGATGAATATTTTTAGATTATGCATTTATTTGAATTACCTGTGTCTCAAATCTTTATTTCTTTATGAAGCAGAGGAAGAGAAAAAAAGGCATCAATTAGAACAAAATGATCACAACATCTCATTGTAAAAGCTATTCCAGGTGTTAAAAACAACATTCAACTGAACTTATTTATAATCATAATAAATGTCCTTGGTGTAGTAGTGCATGATTTATCAATGCATGTCAAGTGTTTATTATTATCTTTCATCAAACTGCAATAACTGTTGACTTTGTGGTCAGTGCCACTGCTCTGACATATTGAGCTGTGGTGCTCATGGGAAACCCTTGATTTCACAGAGCAATATCAAATAACAAGTCTGAATTATTATTTATCTTCTGCTGACAGCTTTTCCCATCAGTGGATCTTGGAATTTAAGCCTCATGTATTTTTTCATTTAAATGTGATTCAATTTAGAACCAAATTATTTTAGCAGAATATTCAGTTCTACTCTATAATGTCTTATATTACAGAGTAATTAAATTAATTACACATGCTGTTTTAATGCTGTCAGCTGTACTTCCTATCAGCTTTACCTGAGCTCAAGCACAGCTGTGGTATTGAGGGACGGATAGACCCTCCGCACAAAGTTAAGGTCACCCACATACAGGTTGCCCTCTCCGTCACAGGCTACGGCCACCGGTGCCAGCAGCTTATTGCCCTCAGCCATCCCACTGCAGCTTGGGCACGAGATGCTGCGTCTTCGACCATTACCCATAATGCTGTTAATGATGGGCGGCTGCTGCTGGGAGAGGAAGATATTCTCACCGCTGCCCTTATGAAGGATGCCTGTGTGAAATAAATCAGACACTGTCACTAAGTGCAACCGAGTGAGATTTCAAACATGACATATTTCTAATGGTCTTTACACGCACAAATGTGATGCTTAAATGAAAGCATCAATTTCTACAGAGTGACATATTTATTGCATTTCATGATCAATAGTGTGAAACCAGCAGTCATTAAAGACCTCATAATCATCAATAACGACCAAAAAAATGTGCCGTTCCCGCAAATGCACAGACTTTTACGCTAATACAGTGATGAAATTATGAGCTATGGCAAATGTGCAAAAAAGAGCTATATTAGGCAGGAAGTGTCAGTTATTTTATAGTGCACTGGTATCGCTGTGTCCTTATTTGACTTTCCGCTAGCCGAGCTGCAATCACTATAAATTGTTTTTCTTTTAACACAAACCTCCCTATCTCCTATAGCAAGGGAATAAGTCTTCGGAAGGAGAAATGTAGTTAATGCAAAAGCCCGAAGATAAACAGGTGTGAAAAAACACGCAGTAACTTCTGTTCTATAATGTGACTTAATGCCAATGCATTGCACACAGTGGAGTCAGTAATGGACTTTTTTGAAGAAGCTTGTTAAACCATCAGCTGCAGGGATGACCTGTCCCTTCTAGATTGTCAGGTGTATTTCACAATACAAGTGCCTCATAGGAAGTACGTCCTGGCTCATTGTAATCTATAATCAAACACACACATAACTTTTATATGAATAGTTTTATCCATATCATACCGCTGCGGACATTCAGCATGTGGTGTTTCTCTAGAGACCAGCCGCCCAAGTTTGAGGGGTTGAGCTCGTATCCCTGCAGCACAGCTGTCCTCTTCTCCCACAGGATCTGACTGGGACATGTCTCATACTCGTACCCCACAGACACTAGAGAGAAAGATTGACAGATGGAAAGAGGGATAAGAAAGAAACAAGAAGAATGAAGGGAAAATGACAGAGAGGGAAGACACTTAGAGGAAGAGCAAAGCTGTGCTATCTTAATTAAACACTCCATCACTGAGCGGGGACATAACAATTCATTAGCTCACAGGAGGAACTTGCCGCTGGCACACACTATAATGGATGAGAGACAGACAGTCTCATTAAACTGCGAAACTATCTGTGTTTTGGAGCTCAAATTAAGAGAAGACACTGGGGAACAGACAATAGTATAGACAAGAAACAAGATAACAGCTAAAATACACCTGTTTCCTGACATGACTCCATACTCCACTTACCCAAAGCCTCGGTCAGGCCATGGACCCTCTGCCTGTAGGCATCAGTCTTGTCCCAGGTATAAGTGTAAGCCAGGTTAGGAGATGCATGGAACCATTTCTGAAGGAGATGACCCTCCACGGCCACCATCAGGTGCACTTTAGCTAGGCTGAGAGGCACTAGAGCCGGGGTCATGATCACCTTGAGCAGTGAGAGGTAGCCTGAGGTCCTGGAGCTCAAATAGCAAAGTTTAAGACTGGTGCCGGGAATCTCCACCTGCTCATGAAGCACCTGGATAGTGAGAAAGTGAAAAGTGGGTTAACGGCTTCTCAAAGTGCTAAAAATCCTAAATTCCTGCAGCTGCTGTCAGCCTTTAAAAACTGCCTTGGATGGGGAGATAAAAGAGATGAATTGTGAGCAGCAAAGAGAACCTGTGATTGCAGGAGGGTATGAAGATATGAATGAGTCAAAAGGAGTTCAAGAGCAAAAATGAAGATTAACAACAAAAGACCAGCCGAGAGTGAAGAAGGAGAGCAATAGAGAATATAAAACGCAAATAAAAAAGCCAACGGAAGAGTGGAATGACCTATGTGAACATGAATGAAATGAGAAGTGATGGTAGTGGTGTTGAATGCTGCACCTGGCTCTCAGGGAGGATGTGTCTCTCTGAAGGGTTGGAGCTGAAGAAGGAGGACAGTGGGGAGGGAAGAACCATGGGATCGGGTCTGACAAAACCACTTAGGTCACATCTGGCTGTGGTTTTCTCCTCTGTTTGTAGCACTACAGTGTCCATAGCGTAGAAGCGATTCCAGGGCAGCCACACTGTTCGTTCCTGACTCAGAAACGGAGCCCGTTCAAACCGTAAAGTCAGAGAGCCTCCACCGTTGGCCACCAGATCGAAACTAGGGAGAACGGGGACAGACAATATACTTGAGCATATATTCAACTGCATGTGGAGGCATTGAAAGGGGTTTAAATAATGTGAAGTCACTCACGTGCCATCCTGGCGGGTCATGGTGTGCCCATAGTGAGGGTACTTTACAAAGCTCACGTTGACACCCACCAAAGGAGTCCCATCGGAGGTCAAAACCTGACCTCGAATCAGAGATGCCAGGCTGCACGCACACAAAAATACAATATAAGAGCATGATAAATATAGTAATTTTGTCCATCACAGTACAGGGCAGATGAGGTACCTGGCATTAAATGGGTTGATTCCTGGGATGATGTGAGTGCTGTCTTTACCCACAAGCATCTTGATTCTGTCATAAAAGGAAGGGACTTTTTGGACCTCTGATTGGCTCTGCTGAATAACCTGAAGTGGGTCACGTGATCCACGGCACAGAGGATTGGTCACACAAGAGCTCTGCGTGCAGCAGTCTGGATCCATGCAGTCAACCAGACCATCTGAGTTGAAAAGATGTCACCACATGTCATAATTTTTATGTCTGTAACATGCATAAGCAATGTGCTACATAAATTTTGTATGAAAATAAACCCACACGTGGTTTGTCACGATACCAAAAATGATCTAATACTAATATGCCAGTGAACATACTAATTTATTTGACATAAAATATATACAAATTCATATAAACATTTCAAATAAAATATTAGCAATGGAATAAAGCCTTCATATATTCCTTCATTTGTTTTTAATAAATTTATATTTTTATTTAGCAAATTTGCATTAAATTAATCATAGGTGACAGTAAAGACATTTATAACATTAAAAAGTATACAGGTCCTTTTCAAAAAAATAGCATATTGTGATAAAGTTCATTATTTTCTGTAATGTACTGAAAAACATTAGACGTTCATATATTTTAGATTCATTACACACAACTGAAGTAGTGTGTAATGAATTTGAAATGGCGTATGCAGGAAATAGGCTACAGGCGCCGCTTTCTCCAGGTCAAGGCACTTTTGAACCAGAAACAGCGGCAGAAGCGCCTGACCTGGGCTACAGAGAAGCAGCACTGGATTGTTGCACAGTGGTCCAAAGTACGGATGAAAGCAAATTTTGCATGTCATTCGGAAATCAAGGTGCCAGAGTCTGGAGGAAGACTGGGGAGAGGGAAATGTCCAGAAAAGTCCAGTGTCAAGTACCCACAGTCAGTGATGGTCTGGGGTGCCATGTCAGCTGCTGGTGTTGGTCCACTGTG
>JAUYWG010000022.1:4796439-4809789 GCA_034779775.1 Enteromius afrohamiltoni | reverse complement strand
TCAGTTGTGTGTAATGAATCTAAAATATATGAAGGTCTAATGTTTATCAGTACATTACAGAAAATAATGAACTTTATGACAATATGCTAATTTTTTGAGAAGGACCTGTATGTAGCCAATTCTAAATTACATTTTAAAATATACTTAAGCAATTATTTTAAATGAACATTTAACAAAGAAAAAAAAGAATAATACATAATTAAATTAATAAATAAAATTGCAAACCCAATTTCCTCAAGTACTGTTTAATTTACTGATTTAGATATTCACACATTTCTAATCTGTATTAATTAACCTTCGTTAGTCTAGCACGTTCATGATTTCATAAAAAATGTCATCTTTTTTCATGTGTTCAGCTTTATTTTACTAAAGTATTTAATTTTTTTTTTTTTTTACAAGGATAGGTTCCAGAAGTACCAGCACAATTGACATCCTCAGCACACACGTTTCATGGTTTCAGAGTGGCAGATGGTTTAAAGGGACTTCTAAAGTCTCTCTGTTCATCTGCCATCTTATTCTCAGAATGCGTACTTTTGATGAACCCTTCTCAGTTCAAACCCCTGCGCTGCTTTGATGTCAATGAGAGAGAGACTAATAATATGATTAAAATAACCACAATAAACTCAAATGTAGAACTTCTCATTACAGAAATGAAAATGAACAAATCCATTTATTTATCCCCATTTGGGTAATGAGCTCAAGTGATCACTGAATTGAATGATGCTCTAGATTTTCTTTCTTTCTTTCTTTCTTTCTCTCTTTCTTTCCTGGTTTCCCATGTAGAGAACTTACATCAAAGTCACAGAGGGCATCGCTCAAACCCCAGAGAGCTTGCCTTCCCGTTTCATCTTCCTTTCTCTCTTCCCGTCTCTTATTTGCACCATATCGCAGTTCACTGTACATACACACACTTTCAACCCTTCTCCCTAAATGGGTCTTTCTTGATCCGGAACAAACTCACAACAAGCACCTGTTGCCAAAGACTTTTGCTCCATGTTGTTTTGTCTAGTGCTCTCTGATCTCTGAGGTTTCTGTGAAGTAACCCCCAAACGGAGAGTAAACAAAAGAAAGAGAAAAAAGAAGCAGGAAGTTGTGTATGTCTGGAGAACGCTTGTTTGCATCTGGGTCAGATTGAGCAGTAAGTTCACAAGCTTTAACAAGTATTTTGTGATATAACCGTGTCAATTACACGAGTCTCACGCTCAGAGATGGCAGCCCTGCCTCTAAACATTACTGACTGACCTCGCTGCGAAATTCAAATGACACAAAATTAATATTTATATGGTTTGCATGGTTTTGTGTTACAGGATCAAAAGGATTTTTTACAATGCTTTATGAAAAGCCTGGCAGTTTAAATAGCAAAGTGAGAACACAAAAAACAAGATGCAGTGGGGAAAATGAAAACATTTTAGGAATGGGAAACAACAAATAGTTTTTTCTAAAAGCCTCTCTGTGCTCTTAACTGGTCTAGCGGAGACGCTCAGTGCTTAGGGCTGACTCTGAACATCCACCTGTTATATAATCATTCTGCCTTGGGGTACTTTCCAATCCCTCACACTGCCAGCCAACAGACGCATCACCTTGTCATACGGATGACTGAAGCTGCTCTTTTCATCCATTCAGAGCATCTTCATACTGCTCTTATCTCCTAATAAATTTCTACAAAGCAGCATTATGTAGACAAACTGGCCTTAGCGACAGTGAAATAAGAACTACTGTTCTAACCTAAATTTTTGCTTCTCATCAGTGAAGCTTTTTTTCAAGTCTTGACAAAGGGGTTAGAAACAATTTCTGCATTCAACATGCATTTCTCACCTCCTTCATTGTCCTTATTGTCATTGCAGGAGGTCTCCATGGCAACATTGCAGCCTGGCCCTCTCCAGCCAGTGTGGCACTCACAGTGCCAGCTGTTCTGACCCATGATGCATTGCCCATTCCCATTGCACAGCCCCGGACAGCCATCTGCAAAAGAGGAGGGAGAGATTGATCAGCTGTGTGATTATTTTAGATTTAGGCTGATTTAATCTGGAGAAGATATAAGAAATGTTTTTCACCACTTAAAACTTTCATAACTAAATTTTCATAACGACCACATGAAAACCAGTCAGACAAACTCTTGATGGACATCAATTATCAATCAACCCAAGTGAAAACGTTATGGATGACTTTTGGTTGACTGCAACATTTTGGCTTGTGAATTCAGCGTTAAGAAGTGTTGTGTGCATGGAATCCATCAGCTATAATTGTCTGAAAACAATGATGTGAAAAAGTGGTGGAGAGGGAGAGCTGTACTCATTAGCATTAAAACAAGCAACACATGCAACCAAAGTGGAATCCATTAGTATTCCTCTTCCAGCTGGACTCCAGAGCACAAAAAGTCATTTAATATTCTTATAGATCCGGATCACACAGTGAAGACTGTGTCCTTTGCTCTGAATGTGATTATAAAATAATGGCAACACACACAAACATACACATCCGCACCAATCTGTTTTTGTACTCTGTGTGCTGATGCAAACATGAGCAAATCAATCTAGACCAAACAGCAAAACAGCAGCCGAAAAAGTCTTTGAAAGACACTGGAGTAAAAGAAGTCACAGAACCGAGGGAAATGCCTTTGACTAGCTCAAAGCTTCAAAGCAGGATAAGACCAAGTGTTTTTGTGTGTGTGTGTGTGTGTTTACCGATGGTGCAGTGTTCTCCGTTCCAGCCCTGTTCACACTGGCACTTCCCATCCCTGCAGGTCCCATGTTTCACACACTGTGGGTTGCACAGTCTCTGGTCACAGCTTGTGCCTGTCCAGCCTTCCTCACAGTGGCAAACGCCCCCGACACACAAGCCATGGCTCCCACAATCTGCTGAACACACCTCTGGAGAGAAAGAGAAAGAGTTGATTTTACAGATATTTTTCCATCTCTTATATATATCTTTATTAGATTTTTCTTAATAACTGTTTTTTTTTATTCTGTTATCATTGTTTCTTTTTATTCTCTTATTTACTTAATTGCTTTTTGCTTTTGCAAAGTTTTAATGATCTGCAGCAAACCTGCCAATGCTTTGGCAATGTAAATAATTACATTGCTAAAACAGCACTAATTATTGTACTGTATGTCATTTGTTACACCATTGTCAATAGCTCACTTAAATTTTTATATTATCTGCATGGTTCTTTTTTTAAAGAAATTAAAACGTTTATTTAGCAAGGATGCATTAAATTGATCAAAAGTGACAGTAAATACTTTTACATTCTTAAAAAATATATATTTAAGTCGGAAATATCTGTTTACATTTACAAAAAAAAATTTTGTCTTTAATTGTAACAATGCAGTGAAATTATTGTCTGCACAAGGAGTCTGACAACAGCCAGTGCTCCACACAGAGATCTGATCTGATCATCATCCGGTCTGTCTGGAATGACTTGAAGTAAACAGAACAAACTGAGGCAGACTAAATCCAGAAGAACTGTGGCAACGTCTCCAAGATGCTTAAAAAAACCTACCTGGAAAGTTACAGTTCTGTTCAACGTTTTAGACACTTGTGTTAAAATGCTGTAAAATGAGGATGCTTTCAAAAATAATGCCATAAATAAATTTAATTGATCTATTAACTTCTATGAACTAAATCAAGAAATATTTGGCATTACAGCTTTTGGTAAAACAGATTCTGTTCCGAGGTACACTTGCTCATAGTTTTTCAGGTAACTTTCCATGTAGGTTTTTATAATAATCTCACTGCATTGTTACAATTAATGACAAAAGAAATAACCAACGTAAAACCAGTTTTTGTTGGTGAAAATACTAGTGTCCTAAGTCTTTTGCACAGTAGTGTATATAAAGATTATTATTATAATATTTTTATTTTGGATTGCACCTTAGTCACCAAAGTGGAACTGCGTCCACTAATTTTTGGGGGGAGTGTTTGTGCCGTTACCTGATTTGCATATGAATCGGGTGCTAAAACAGCACACGCAGCGAGTGCAAATAAACAACGCTATCAGCAGGCGCAATTCATGCTTTGTGAATCCCCTCGAGAGTGTAGATGGATGAAAATGAAAGATTACAATATATTGCTACACAGCTTGAGAAGACAGTACGTGAGAAGATGCAAATGGCTGATGGGAACACACCCGTGGAGCAGTCGGGGCCCATCCAGTTGGAGTCACAGCTGCAGAGGCCTGTGTCAGGGCTGTAGGCTCCGTGTCCGTTGCACTGATCTGGGCATTGGGCTCTGGACACGTCACATAGAGGCCCAGACCAACCTGGCTTACAATGGCACTGACCGGACACGCAGCTGCCATGTCCTGAACACGTGGCGTCGAGACAATCCACTGAAGAGAGAGAGAGAGAGAGAGAGAGAGAGAGACAGAGAGCATTTTTTATTCTACTTGCTTTTTTCTTCTCTTTCCTCCTCATCTTTCACCTCTCTCTTCTAAACTCACCTCTGGGATCTCTCCACTTTCAAAAACCAACTGCAGCTCATATGAACATGTGCTCAGAGACTCCGTTTCTGGCCAATTTCTTAAAAGCCAGATCAATAGGCTGAATTTCATCACTTTAATAAAGTTTATTATGCTTGTACCAGCACGCTTTTATAGCAGACATTTGAAAACCGAGATTCTCAGAGGAAGAGGTTTCTGAAAAGAGTTTTAAAATTGAGACCGTCAGAAAGACTGTCGATGTGCTCGTTACCTTCCTCGCAGGACTCTCCACGGTAACCCGCTTCACAGGTGCAGCTGCCCTGGGTGCAGGTCCCATGACCGCCACAGCTGGGGTCGACACACTGACCCTGCAGCACGTCACACTCCAGTCCCTTCCAGCCGCTGTAGCACATGCACACACCCTTGCTGTACTGTCCATTCCCACTGCACAGCACGGGACATGCCACTGTAACAAAGACGGAACCAAAGGATGCAGGAGGGAAAACAAATGAGGGAGTGAGGGAAGGACAGAAGTTGAGGATGTTTGAGAGGAATTAGTGAAAACCAGCTTCATTAAGAGAAGTTCAAGTTTGAAATGTAAGATAAGATAAGAGAAAAAATAAAGCATAAGGAGTTAATCCAAACAAATGTGCACTCACAATAAGCAAATGTGCCCTTCTGAGCTGTTTCTTGTCATCTACAGTATGTAGGTTTGGCATGTCTAGTATGTTTTAGTAAATTGGTTGGTTACACTTTATTTCGATAGTCCATTTAGGCATTCTACTAACAGTAGTTAGTAGTTACTAACTAATAGTTAGTAACTTTGTAACTACATGTCTACTAACTCTTAGAGTACACTGTTTAGGGTTAGTAGAATAAGCTGACATATACTTGTAAAGTTTCTGATAGTCAGTATGTAGTATCTTGTGGACCCATCAAAATAAAGTTTTAGGAGACAATAAGCAGACAGTCTACTAATACTCTAATGGCTGCTAGTTGACATGTTGTTGCAAAGTTACTTACTGTTAGTAGAATATTTAAAGTGGACCATCGAAATAAAGTGTTACCAATTGGTTCATTTGGATAAACCAGAAAAAAAGAAATGATAAGTCTCTGTGTATAATCAACTCTCTGGTGGAATGTTACATCTTCTATACTGAAATAGAAAATCATGAACTTTTCTCGTCAGGTGTAACCCTGTTGATTAAAAAGCCTCACTGTTTTTATATAAATTATATAATCAGATACATACCATACTGTACTATACACTAGTCTCTTATGCTCACCAAGGCTGCATTTATTTACTTAAAATATAGTAAAAACTTTAATTAATAAAAAATAAATAAATAAATATAATTTATTACTATAATGGAAAATCTGACTTTTTATTTATATTATTTTAGCAGAAAGAAATATGCTGATTTGGTCTCCAAGAAGCAATGCTCAGTGTTATCAAATCTGAAAACTACACTTATTTATTTATTTTTTGGCAAATATGAAGTTTAAAATAATGCATTTATTTAAAATGTAAATGTTTTAGAAAAGTATAAATGTCTTTATTGTAACTATTGATCAATGTAATGTATAATTGCTGAATAAACAAGTCTTAATAAAAAGTCTTACTTTGAGTGGTAGTGTACACAGATGTCTGATTTCTTTGTAAAGCTATTTTATTTGAGTGAACCAGATTATTTACCAGAGTCACTTACTTATAAACATTCACATACAGTTGTTATTGAATTAGAAATGTTACAATTTAATATCATATATTGCCCACTAAATGACATACTGTACATACGGGTACATAATGTGTCATGCGTTGCCCTTTAAAAAGGTTCCAGTAGTCACACTATGGACTACTTTTTCAAAAGAGCATCATGATTTGAACTTTTTGTTATAGTGAGTAGTTTTTATCTTGAAAAGTTAAACTTTATTAGATAGTTCCTCCAGCAATAGCCCGCATGCAGTTCTGTGTTATAGTTTTTGATGAAAAATTGCCTGGAATGAAGGAATGAATGTAGGAAAAGAAAAAAAGAATCATCCCTCGCATTTTTCCCACAGAGTGCTCTCTATTCAGCCTCAAAGGCAGCATAAACACTGCTGAAGCTTTCTGAATATGGTGATAAAGCAGACTATGCCTTGTGTAATTAAGGTTAGAGATTCAGAGGCAATATCAACTGCACTCTCTGCTACTCAGAGGAGACGCCATTCGACAGTAATAAACTAGCTGTCTATAGCCTCAGGTGAGCTCACACACTTGCACACACATATTTCTTTTTACAAAGCCTCCACTGAGAGCATTTCATCACTCAAAAAGATTGGCCTGGCACAGTAAAGCCAACAAACCCATCAGACATTTCGGCATAACTGAGACGGGATTAATCAGTGATGTTGTAATTTATCCGTCTGGATCTCAGACTGATGTGACAGCGTCATAGAGCCTCCACGACGAATGGCCACAGCTTATGTACACTGATGATCGGATGACAAATGCTGACCTCGAGGGAAAATTTTGACATATGCTTCACACATCTATAACTGAGAAACTTTGCATTCTCTTGCAAACATTTTGTGTTCTCTTGCGAAGATATTTGCGTTATCTCGCAAAAATTTGCGGTCTCTAGCAAAGCTTTGTGTTCTCTCGCAAAAATATTTGCATCCTCTAGCAAACGTTTTGCATTCTTTCGCAAAACTTCTTGTGTCCTCATTTTTGATACATGTGAGGCTGTAAAAGTTTTTTCCTCCTACCCCAATTTTTTTCCACTCACCCAGAATTTTCCCACCACCATGTTACTTAAGGGGCTCCGCAATAATAGCAACACAGATTAAGTTTGATATTCATTACTGATATTAATAAGTTTATAGATCAGATGTAAAATTACATGATGGCTAATATATATTATAAGATATAAAGGAATATCTACCTTTTTTATTGCAGACATTTGACTGGTTGGATGTGCTTACAGTGCAAAAAAAAATCCTAATGGTTCTAAAACAGGCGAAATATAATTTCTTATTTCTCTGTTGAATAATACTGCTTTTGACCTTGTGAGAAGAATCGCAAATGGCAGGTGAATCTCTTTGCAATTAGAAATGTCTCTTTGCTCTGATTTAGCAAATGCAATGTTATTACACAACTCATGACTACAAAAATATTTTGACTAATGCTGCAAAGTTTTTTAGCATAAATATTCTGACAGCGTGACAGTAAACGGTACCTTTGGAACAGTCTGTGCCATGGAATCCTGGGAAGCAATGACACGCTCCTGACATGCACTCTCCGTTGCCATGGCAATTCTGGGGGCACTCTTCCACCGAATCTGAGATGACACATAAGACACACGTGTATTTAACAATCCTCAGTTATTAGTGGGAGACAGTGGAACATAACCTTCGCAAATTCAGAAGACTTTAAATGCTGCTGCCTAGCAAAGAAGTCTATGAACGCTATAGCGCTGTGAACTGTAACAACTGTTTTGTGAAATAATCTTATACACAGCATGACACACTGTGAACTTTCAGCCAGCCCTATTGAATCAGTAGCAATGTGTGAATTACTGTGACACATTTCACCAAAGACTTATATTATTATAACACTATGACTGTGGTAAATGCTAATTTAAATGGTGCTTTTCAAATCAACAGCAGCCATCACCTGAATGAGATGCACAGACACTCATACAGTATCTGTTCAGATCTAAGAGGCCTCAAGAGCACAGTGTGTATTTCTCCTCAAACTGAATAGTTAATCACACATCCTGCCATGAATATAGTGGACCCAGAAATAAGCTGGACAGTTAAACCACCCTTAAAAATGCATGAATGTCACAGGATTAGATAAATATCAATTCATCTGCAAACAAGCTTTCCTCAGATCTATTTCACATTTCTGAATCATTTTTGCAGTGAATTGTAAACAACTGATCTCAAGGTGATTTTGAGTGGATGTATGAAATTGGTTCTTCTCTAGTTCACAGGTGTTCTGTGAGAGCAACCGCAGGTGCATTTCTTAAAACGTTTGATGCCTGACAACCAAAAGTGTGCAAATACTGTATGTTTTAGTCTTAAAAAAAACCCCCAAAAAACCCCAAACACACTTTTTTGTGAAATGTGTTGAAAAGTGTGCCTGTGCAGTCTTTCTTTAAGATAAATGCCACTTAGTTTGATACTGTTATCTAATGCAATGACATTCATTCATTTTAAGTGGCTTAAGTGGCCAAACACTTTTAGCAATTGATCTCTATGGATTTATTCAGACAGCAAACAGGCAGAAAATTTCCTTTTTTTGTGACATACTCTACTCAAAATGAGAAATAGAGAAAATAAAACATACAGTTCAAAATTTAGTGCTTAAATGTATCTGAAAAAAGACCAAGATGTACTTTATGTACTTACATCTAAACTAATGTACATACATTGCATTGCAAATACAGTAATTAATTAATCACACTCCATATCAATATGCCAAGTCAATATGAAAACAATAGTGTTATGTTTTCTGTCAGTGTTCCCCTGTCTAGTGTTCTGTGGACTTTTATTACAAAGCGTGTCTCTCTGCATCTATGTTCCCTTGTGTCTGTGCGCTGTTACTCACTTGTTTGTTACCATGACAACTCACTAGCTCCTCCCACTAGTTAAATCATCATGCCATTATCTCATGTACTTACGGTCCCGTTTATGATCCAGTCCCTGCTGAGTATTGTGAGGATTATGCCTTTTTGGATTATTGCTCTGTTTTGCCTTATCCGGACTCTGTTTGCCGACCGACCGACCCTGCTTGTATTTTGGACTATTCTTGTACATTGCCTTCTCTATACCTGTTTGCTGTTGTTTATACCTCGATTATTGATTCAAGCTAGCAAATGGATTCGCACATCTCAGTTCCCTTCCTCACAAATAGTAACACTACACCTAAAAATTCATTCAATTATTATAAGCAGTATGTAAAGACACTGAATATAAAGCTGGATCCTTTTATTAATATTTTTACATAATTGATTATCATTATCGGTGTTAAAAGATGCCTTTTTAAGAAACAGACCATTCTTGGATTAATAGAAAGCTTAAAAACATAATTTTTTACTTTATTTATTTATTTTTTAATAATGTAAAAATCTTGTCACGTTTGAAAAATTTATAAACGAAAAGTCCTTGAAATATATTTTCAACCTTATCAAACCACATTTATATGTAATGTAAAAAAAGTGTTTTATTATTATTCAATTTGGGAAACAATTTCTGTTTTTACTCATTCTTTGTGCATTTTTCGAAACGTACGCCAGTTGCTATGTTCTGAATATTGAATGAGTGAACAAGCAAGCGGTTTATGCATGAATATTTAAACAAACAATATGTAAAGTACATGAATATGTAAAATAAAGCAAGGCCTCCTATACGCTTCATGAGTTCTGCATCACCGCCTGATGTCATGACAGACATGAGGCCAAATTTCCACTTTGCTGTGACAGCTCCTCTCAACTATTGTAGAAGAAAATCTCAAAGTTGGCATTGTGCTTATGCATAAAGTCAACACTGTAGCAACCGCTGTAGAGAAAGTGCCAGATCAAACATATTTCAGTGTTTGCTTTCATTTTATAAATACAGCAACTCCTTCTGTGACCTAAAGAGAAATGTCAGTGAAAGGAATAAAAGCAGCTCTCCCAGTTCAACTGCTCAGATTCAAACTGAAATCTAAGACGAGGTTGAGGTGTACCGAGCAAGCAGCTTGCAGTGAAACACATTTTCTAAACAGCAGGTCTCCAAACAACCAAGTTTCTATTTAGCATCGTCCTTTTAAATGTTACCTTTAGCATGTAAATAAAAGCTGAGGTGTCTACCTAGGGCCACAGTGCTGAACGAGACGGGTTCTTTCTCTTTGCCGTCATTGTAGAAGGCCAGGTGCCAGGTGCCGGGGTCCAGATACTGCACAAAGATCGCTTCATTTTGGACAACTGTTTGAATACTGCGCCGCTCGCGTGGAGACTCGATAACGCTCCACTTCTCTTTTCCATCCAGCCTTTCCATGTAGTCATACTAATGAGACACAGGTGAGGACAGAGGGAGAAAATAATCAAGTAGCTGCGAGACATCACCTTCACTAAAAACTGTAATGACAATCAAAGTCAAATTAAATCAAAATGTAGAAGAGATAACAACTCTGGAATGTGACAAGACAAGTGTAAGAATTCGGCAGACAAATATGCAGCGATAATTTGGAAATCATTTACAATTCATTACAAAAAAAAAAAAAAAGTTGCAAACAAAAAAGCCCGTCTCCACAGATGGTCTCTTCACGGTAATTAACAAAAACCTGTCTTTTTAAGGAGGAATATCATAGGGAACCAGATTTCCTTGCTCTAAAAAGGCTGGCTCACACACTGTCCCAACAAATGGCAACCAGTCCCAGTTTCCAATGGTCGCTGGGTTTTGCCAGATCAGTATGTTGACCATGTTGGCATTTGCTGCATCAGCCCGAACATAACAGTGTCAATCATTAGAGTTACTGTAGATATTAACAAGCTCATGAAAAACAAATTAAGACCACACCATCAGAAAAAAAAATCTGTTAGGTTTATGGACATTTTCTTCAACCCTAAAACATAATACAATGTAATTCCCTAATATTAACATGGAACATTGGGCTATATAATCACAGACATTTCTTAAGCTGTAAACAATAATGATTTATAAGCTTAATCTAAATCTTCTAAACTGATTTAGATCTAAACTTGGATTAAAATGCTCCATTCATAAAGACTGCATTTATGTGTTAATGTACTTTTTGAATTGTGTACTTTTTTGTGGAATGAATTTTCGAAGGATGGACAGAAAATTAAGAACAAGCCTTATGAATTTGGAACATCATAAGGATCAGTTAATTAAATAGTTTTATTTTTGTGTACTCACCAAAACAAAACAAAACCAAAAATGACAGTCGTTAAAAAAACATTTTTTCAGTATTTAAAAATCGGATTCTCAGCCATAATTGTAAGTAAGCCTGGCTCCTTTAAAAGAAGAAACAAGACATGAGGCGATTTGCTCACCTGAGCATGTGAAGGAGGCAGGCCTTTCCGCATGTAGACCCCAAACAGTGCGTCCTTGCCCAGGGAGATGTTGAACTTGAGAAAGTGTGGCTGGCGCAGGTGAAGCAGAGACCTCCAGAAGACGCCTGGAGGAACATCCTGACTGACACGCTGACCCAGCTCCAGCTCCCCGCTGTTTATACTGCTGTTCTTCAACACCCACGGCCCTGAGATGGACGCCAAGAGAAGAAATAAGATTTGTTTGAGAGAGGGGGGGGTGAGGGACACAAAGAAAGTCTTTCAAAGACACAGAGAACAGGGAATATCCTCCACTCCGTGTGAAAATATTTGCAGTGCGTACAAAGAAAAATCAACATATATTATTCCACTGAGACACAGCTCTGCGCTAATGAGTGTGTTGGTGTGGGCTGCCAAAGTCATCAACCCTAAATCAAACCCTGTCTTCTCCCTTGAGATCATAATACCTCTGCTTGACAGCACTGGCCACACGCACTCCTTCCTTCCCAATACACCTGCTAAGTCTGTCCTCTAGAGAGAAAACTGTTGCCGTGTTGACAGCGCAGATAGATCGCAGCAACTCCAATCAGAAAATAACCCAGTAAATGGGCCTTGATAGTATCGGAAGCAACACACACTAACACAAAAATACTCTTTTGAGTCTGAGGGGCCAGTGCAACACGAGTGGACTTGGTGTTAGCTGTCAGTCTAGTCTGGTTTCTTGATGTTTGATGTGCCCTGATAAGCAGAGACAATCTGTTTCCCTGCTTTCGAAAACCTCTGGCTGCATTTAAACGAGTTATAGAGAGAGAGGAATGGAATTGAGCAAGCGTGAGCAAGCTCTTTCCCTAAACGGATCAAGCCTTCTTTTTGCAGAAGAACATGCGCACGCACATGCAGTGTCAGGTCTGAGTGACAGGTCGGTTAAAGCAGCCCAGTCTGGTAACCAGTGGGAGTCCACACCAACCTCCCTCATTAACACGGAGCATGGATGGATGGTTATGTGCTGAACGAGAGCACCACACTGAGAAAGAAAGAGAGAGAGATGGGAAAAGCGAGATAGATAAAGAGAGAAATTGAGAAGCAGGAGAGAATTTCCCCTTGAGAGAGTGCATGAGAAGAGTCTTGTACTCTAGAGCAGAAGTTCACACTCCTCAAGTTCTCAACCAGCCAGAACTACTGACATCAGAGCTACTGAAAAGGTGCTTTCCTCTCACGAATGAACACTCACACCTAAGTCTTGATACATGTGGACTTTTGTGTATATATGACTACCTCAGACTCTGCAATCTTAAACCTATAATAAACCTACACAATAACATTATAATTTTCTAAAAATTATAACCTAGCACTACAGAAAATGATTGATTGTATAATTATTTTTAATTTACTAAAATTTCCCCAGAAGCAGGTTTGTTAGAGGCAACTCACTTCTGGGCACAAATTTGTCCCCAGTATATGGTTGATTAAAGGTACTGTACATACAAGCACTTATATTTTAATAGTGTTTCTATATGTTGCTTCTCTACTGTTCCCTATGGCTATATTAATATACAAGCACTAAATTAGGTCTACTTGCTCAATTAAAATCTAATAGCGAAATGTTAATTAGTCAGTAAAATATTTCATTTTAAGGAGTTTTAGAAATAGCCACAGTAGACTTGAATGGAAACCCCCCGAAGAGATTAACAACTTTTAATCTCAACTATAGATATACTATAGAGTTAACAACTATTCAGAATCATTCCAGAATAAAAGTGTTCCTTAGATCTTTTTATAATGGAACAAATACATGTGTAAATAATTAAGATATTAGAGATATTAAGTTCAAATATGCTCTTATATGTACCTTTTGAAAAGGCCACAGTGACAGCTTTTATTTCTGAGATTGTA
>JAUYWG010000022.1:4776126-4793594 GCA_034779775.1 Enteromius afrohamiltoni | reverse complement strand
CATTATAGCCAATGACACTTTGACTACAGTCTGTGCTTTGTTTGGGCTCCGTGCCCAGACAGGTTTAGTTGGACCAAGTTTAATCCAAACTGCTACAGGAATACTAAACTTGCCATAGATATGAATATGTCACCAGAAGCTGGTGGCACATAAGCAACACAAAATGTCAAATGAAACACAATACGTGTCAGAAAAAAAGTGACATTTATCTTGATATTGCAGAGCAAGGCGTGAGAGGACAAGAAAATTGTCTTGGAAAAATATAAACTGAAGACAGTTTAAAGTTGGTGACAGGTGCCAAATGTTCTTGACACTTTCTTGTTTTTGTGTGTGCGCTAGAGAAAATGTTGGCTTGCAGCCCGCTTCTCTCTGCACCCCATATGTAGTATAATCAGTGCTTGAGCGCCTCCCAGACTTTGCAGAGACTGATTAGCTCCAATGGAGATCACTCGATATGCAATATTCAAATATGTCAAGTCGTGTTTAAGAAATATGATAATGATCAGAGAAAGTTAGTCTTGTGATGTGCTGGTAGAAATTACGAATGAGATGCCCCAAAGGAAAACAAGCACGGCCATCCACACACACACGCTTAAAAATATTTCAGGAAAATGCTTACGTTCGCAGAATCAACCATAACTCCTCACCTCCGCCCCTAGTTCTTCTACCCCTCCCTCAATCACATCCACGCAAAATCAATGCCAACTCAGTCTTTCTGTACCTCCTGACTGCATATCTAAGGGTGCGTTATCACTCTCGTGTAGAAGGGTCAAAAGAAAAAGCTGACTCCTTCAGGCTGTCAGCTGCTCTGATGTCATCTAGTCATTGTCCCACATGCATTATTCCTTGTCTTATCGCTCTAAACTCTAATCAGCTTTATCTCTAGTTTGTTCATTTTTCTTTTCACCTTTCTTGTGTCCTCCATCCCCTCCTGCTTTCTTTTCGTCCATTTCATCAGTGGTGGAAAGAGAAATTAAAATTTGTACTCAATTACAACTACTGTTAAATTGCTGAAATAAAACTCAATTACAAGTAAAAGTACTGGTGTCAAAACATCTCTCTTCTCAAAAAGTACCCTGAGTACTAGTTTCTAGTCCTTGTGGCTTAAAGCAGCAATATGTAACTTTTTCTTTGTTCAAAATTTGCTAAATGTACAGTATATGATGAGTCCGTACATCATGAAATCTGCTTTCAAGCCGCCGATCTGTCTTATCCTGAATCTCTGTGGTACCCTTATAATAAGTGCTTACTGTATATTCAAACCATTGTAGCCTGGTCAGGCCATCATCATTGTGGAGTAACACATACGTGCGTGAATCGCCATAGACATAAACATGGAGAAGTAGGTCCGGTTAGATTGTTCTTTGTTAGTTTTACCTGGTTTAGATACCTTCTCCGGTTACTCACATCTTTGACTGCTTCAGAGCCTCCGTATACTTCTCAGAGAAAGCCTCTACTGCGACTCCAAACAGACCCTGTGGGCTTGCACGTCCTGATTTAGCTGAGTTAGGCATGTTCCTGGGTCAACATATATTGTTGACCCTGGAACAACATTTTATTTCAAAATTTTAGTTTTGACCATATCTCTACACCTAAACCTAAACCTAACCCTACCCATGAGTATAGCTTAAAATCATATTTAATCATAGATGACTGACACTGCTGTACAAGCACCAAACACGGATTGTAAGCCTAAACACAAAACCTATTAACTGGTTCTTCAAATTTGATTGGCTAATCACAATGTTGTTCCAGGGAAAACAAAGATGTTGACCCAGGGACACGCCGAACTCAGCAAAATCAGGTTCTGCCTGTGGGGCACACACACTGGGGCGTCGAGCAGCTGCCTTTTCTCTGCATCCCGCATTTATGTAAGTGTAAGCCACGGATGGTGGTGTAATATTATGAGGCTGCCCATGTTACATGCAAGTCCCTAGGCAACCTTCTTAGACGCGGCCAGATCAGCCACTGTCCGCAATTTTCTGACTCTGGGTCCGGGCCTTCTTCATCCAGGGATCTCAGCAATCGCATCTGGAACACCTGCAGGATTGCCATCGTGTGGAGGGCAAATGCTGTGTGTCCTGCCAAAATACATGCTTTTTCACTGATGTGACATATGGCTAGACACGGCTTAAAAGGCAATGAAGCCATTTTCCAACCCCGTGACAGGCATAAGTGAGCCACGACGGCATCCTCAACAGGACTTCATTGACGCCATTGGCTATTGCAAAACAATAGAGTAACTCAATCAGGCTTCAGCATTTCAAGAAAAAGAGTTTCCCCATATGTAATGCTGAGAAACCAACTAGATAAGGGAATACTGTTTTTATTGGTCTATATACAATTGATATTAGTAGATTGAGTAGATTATTTTGCTAAATTTGTACTTAAGTACAAGTAAAAGTACAGCTTTAAAAATATACTCAAAAAAGTACAAGTATGCGGAAAAAAACTACTTAATTACAGTAACATGAGTAGTTGTAATTTGTTACCTCCATGACTGCTTTTCATCACAGTGCTCACTGACAAAGGTGTCCTGTTATGACATTTTGTCGCACTATGCAGTGCTATGCAGTTGAGAAACTCTCTAATAAAATGTTTTATTCCTCTGCATGCTGTTGGTTGAATTCAAAGCTGAAATTGCATGGATGGATGCAAATATTTAATTACAATTTATTATTATTCTAGATGTTGTATTATTGATAAATAAAAACTGACAGTTGGAGGGGCATGGTTAAGGATGTCATGCTCATGCCCAAGCCTTCAAACTGACCAATCAGAGCCTCACTTCCAATTCCCTTCAAAAGCCAATTGCACTCACACCATGGCAGATCTGCTATTTATACGGCAAATACAAAGACTAAATGCATCTCCAGACTATCCATTATGACATGTAAGCAGTTTTATATTTATGTATAGCTTACACAATATTTTTTTTTACATTGTAATCCTTAAATTTTTAATATTTGGCATGTTTGTGTGCTGCTGTGTGTCCCTGTGTGTAATAAGAAGAGTGTACACACATTGTGGACCCACCTAAAAAATGCATAATAATTCACTTTATACATAACAAAATACTGCACCATTGGCTAGACAAGGTTTTAGTTGGTAAATAGCACAGTTTATTTACCTGAAAATAGCAAAGCGCCAACAATGTGGCTGAACACACCTGCTTTTTATACCAGAACACCCATTGGCAAAAGAATTGGCGCAAATGCATTTGCTATGCATTTACAATGAGGTACAGTACGATAGCCTGGTGCCGCATTGTGCTGGTTATATGGGCCCTATATCTTTAACTATTACATTATATTCCGCAATGTGAATTCATATGTTACAACATGACCTTGCGACTGCAATCTGTAAAGCAGATGTATGTTTCTCCCTTATTGAGTTTCATTCATGGGTCAGATTGACCACAAAAATATGTTTGTGGAGTTCTTTTTAAGCAAGATTTTAGTGTCCAGGTCATATACTTACAGGGTAGCAAGTACAGATGAGCAACAGCTATTGAAATGAAATTAAAGGCTAATGGATTGCTCTCCTCACATTTATTAAACCTTTTTGAATTCAATCACAAAAGAAAAAAAATCACTCAACCTTTAAATATCACTGAATAGCATTTGAGCATCAGGTTTTCATCTAGTGGAGCAAATACGGTCAACATAAGATTAAAGCATGGTTTCAATACAAAACGGAGGATGAATAATAGTGTGAAAACAAAAATTAAAATCTGAATTTATATTCAGACAAACCTCAAATCTCTGACCCAACTGGTTTCAAAGGTATCAAGCATTATATTACAATGAATTAATTTAAGGTCTGTCACTATCTCGTGAATTTAAATATGTTCAGCCATTTCAAAAGCATGTTTACAAGTTTTCATTTGCTGTAAATGTGTTAACAAGGCAACTATTTGTCAACAGAGGATATTCAATTAACAGTAGCAACAGTAACCAAAGCAACAGCAGAATAAATAAATACAATTAAAATAATTACAACATTAATTTACATGCTACAGGTTCATTCATCATCCATCAAGAGAATAACACTCTGACAGTAAAGGAAATATCTTGATATTTTTGGGCTTCTGTGTAAAAATGGGCACTGTTAAGGGTCAGATGAGGGCTGCACACTGGCCTAATGTCTGGCAGCATTAGCATTACCATTAGTGTCAGTTTGCACTTTTGGTTTTGCTGATCAAATCTGGGGGAGATCTTCAACAAACTCATTTTCAATCTGTGCAATAAACATTAATTATTAAGAGGAAATGTGTTAGATGTGAAATTCATGAGATTCTGCATCTCACTTTATGTAATCTCTATGTATAATTCACTTCTTCAAACTGATGAATAATATTACCTACCTAAAGCATGGAGAGAGAAACAGGAAGAAAGCGAAAGAGTTAGAGAACAGACGGGGATACAGATGACAAAAGTATTCCCCTGTCTTGCCTGAGTAAGTCTGCATCTTCAGACTGGAGTTCTTCTCGGATTTAAAAGCACACTGAGAAAATGAAATCTATAACCGGCATGAGCTGCAAAACATATTTCACTGAGCTGTGCCAGCTGAGTTGTTGCTCACAGCAGCACTGCAAAAGTGGAACTCTTTCTTCACCAATCCATTTTGAAAATAGAACCATGATGCATTTTTGACTTAATGCTTATATGCGTCACAGTTTAGGGTTAGAGTTGTGTACATTGTTGTTGTAACATTTTTTCACTAGAAGGTCTAATGCACTTATACTTTAATAAAAATCAGACTTGTTTTTTATTTTTGGATATATTTGTATATCAATACCAACTGGGTTTACATTAGAGATGCACCAAAAATGTATGGCTAATATGATAATCTTGTGATTATTTTATAGTTAATATGCACTATAGTACTACAAAATTTGGAGGTCAGAACTGATTCTGCAGTAAATTATATTATTGGACTTTCTACCAAATATTTAACGTTTTAAAGGGATAGTACACCTTAAAATTTGAAATCTGTTATTAATTACGCATCCTCTTACTCAACCTTTGTTCATCTTCGTAACACAAATTAAGATATTTTAATAAATTGCGAAAGCTCTCTGACTCTTCCATATACAGCAAAAATTCTACCACAATCAAGGTTGAGAAATATAAGCAAGGACATTGTAAAAGTAATGCAAGTAACATCAGTGGGTCAACCGCAATTTTACAGAGCTATGGGAATCCTTCGTAAAATTACGGTTTACGTCACATGCATTATTTTATTATTAAGATGCTACAATTTTGAGCCTTAATCGTGAGGATCCTTGCTCTATATGGGAGCTCAGTGCATCAAAAATATCTTAATTTGTGTTCTGAAGCTAAGCGCATATATCACAGTATTGGAATGACACAAGGGTGTAATAATGACAGAATTTTCATTTTTGGGTGAACTATTCCTTTAACATCCAACTGCTTTTACACTGAGTGTGTGGTTTTGAAGGGCCACTCTGAGATCTGGCGTATGTTCGGTGTATGAAGGTGTTGCTGATGTGATCTATGAGAAGCGCTGACCTCAGGCACGGCCCTGAACATCAAGCCAAGTCAGTTGATCTAGTTTGTGAACTCACGCTTGCAGAATGACTGCCAAAGAGAGCTGACTCACCTATGACAGCATGAGAGATGCTTGGAAATTGAGGACGACACTAAACAGATAGTGCTGTCAGCTTTATGAAACAGCTATACGTGGATGTCGTGCTGCTGAGGTGCTCTGCAGAAAGTCTCTGGAGGCTTGACGACTGCTGCAGTGCATTACTGTTTTATTTCGCTCAGAGTAGAAACCACATCAAAGGGCTGCGGTTACACAGACAAATCAACGAAGACAGTGGATCATGTGCTTGAATGGTAATTATTTGTCAGGTGCACAACATATAGAGGACACATGCTAATTGACATGATCGAGCACCTCTAATGTGATGGAAGGTTTTTAGACCAGGAGGAGCGCTACAGAAGAATACTCATAGTAAAATCTTAATAAAAAAAAAAACTGTTTGGCAACCACAGTAATTAAGGATTATTCAATTAGAACCACATTTAGGACAAAAGTTATTACAGCCTAAGTGCATTATCCTATCTTAACTACAGATAGGAATGGGTTATTACAGAAACCTCCTAACTTGACAAAAAAATCCTAAAAACTGTCTAAACTTAAAGAAAACGCCACAGCTGTCCTAATTTCAAAATTATCTGTTATTATCAATTGTGCTGTCAAACAATAGTATTACACTGTTATTACCCTCACAATGTGTTACAATTTTATGACAAAACACTTATTAGTTCACACTATAGTTGTGTTTGTGTGTGTGTAATGAAAATGAAATATAAATGATAAAATTCACTAAAAAGCTTCCATGACCATCAATTTTTTTCTTGCATTGTCTAATAATAAAAATAAGAAAATACTTTTTCACTTTGCTCTTCAGGGTTAAAACATCATGTCCCTGAATTATCAGAGTTCACAGTACATGCTATTTTCTTTTTAACCTTGAGTATTACGAGGAGAACAAATGTGCAAAAGTAACTGTCAAAACGTAAAAAAAAAAAAGAAAGAAAGAAAGAAAGAATTCGGAAATAGACTCAGGAAGGTATTATGGCTGTGCAAAAAGAACAAGCAAAACAAGAAACAAATAAATGCTAACGCACCTAAAGCCATAAGTCAAAAGCAAAACTGTTCCACTGCAAATTTTGGGGCGGGTCCTCGTATAATGGTTTTGGGAGGTGTCAGTATTTGTACTCCACCAATGGTTCAGAAAGTCAAAAACATGTCCAATTTGCACAGCCAACAAACCCAGTTACATTAGCTATCGTGTTGCCACCCTTTGGAACACAGTTCATATGAGAAACTACTGATATTTGCCCACTGTTCCATTATTTATTAGGCCTTGTGTTGCATTTATACCCACAAGGGATATGTATAGATGAAACAGGCTGCTCCCTATGGGCACCATTCCAGCAAAAAGCAAATAAATTGCACAATCAGAAGCCGCTTTGAAGTTAAGCTACAAAGGCTGGGAGCACCAGAAGACAGTACAATGGTCAGCAAATACAGTCTGAGGAAAGCTCACCAGAGGGTAAGAACCCCTAAAGCTTCATAGTTCCTTCTCTTTGTCCGCGATCAGTTGCTACCTGAATGAGCGTGTGAATGAAAACAGTCATGCAAGTGCGTCCCTGTGGAGCTCACGTGCACACACACACACACACACACACACACACAGTTGTACCTCAATCAACCTGATGCAACTCGTCCTCACTTCACAGCAATCTTCACCTGATGTTACAGAAGGCTTGTTTAATGTCTACTCAAGGGCTGTACAATTAATCCAAATACAATCAAAGTCACACTGCAGGCTAGAGCAGTTTAATTAAATAAATCTATAGCCAGCATGTGTGAACTGTGTGCTTTAAAGAGAAAAGACTGCATTCTGTCTGTCTGTTGAGTACAAACTACAAACATATATGGACCATGTATAACTTCTATTTTGTGAAACCAACACAAAAGTGTTCATAAACAGAATGAAGTAAAATGTAAAGTTGGGTTTGTTTAGTTGAAGGGGTATATTTGCAAGTGGTATGAATATAAATAAATGTGTCTTAAGTGACACATAGATTTATACATTATCTGCTTTTACACTGATTTATGGTTTGTTAGTATTTGAACTATTTGAATATCTGGAATCTGAGGGTGCAAAAAAAAAGAGAAAGTCACCTTTAAAGTTGTCCAGATAAAGAAATGCAAATGACGAATTTTTCTATATTTACGGTAGGAAATGTAAAAAATATCTTCATGGAACATTACCGTAATATCCTAATGATTTTTAGACATTTTAAAATGTATTTTTGGCTAGTGCTACAAATATACCCCAGTGACATTAAGATTGGTTCTATGCTCCATGATCACAATGTTCCTTAGTTTTTGCACCCCTAAGACAATTCCTATATTTTTCCTACTGCAAAAAAATTACAATATGAATCGTGACCAATTTATAAGGCCCTACTCTCCGCCTAACAAAAAAACTTTCTGACTAAGAAAGAGTAATGCGAAGGCAAACACACCCTGGTCTTACACATCACCTTCAAAAGCAGACGCACACAATCAGCCTCTAGTTGAAGGTGAAGCTGTTGTTTTCTTTGCTGCTGATCTCCTTGGAGCGTGTGTGTGTGGCTTTGATGTGTGTTTTGATTCGAGGTGCACGAGTCCTGCTGCTATGAATATAAATGAAAGGCTACAGTGAACCGCCGCACCCCGAGGACCAGCTCCATCTGATTACATCAGCTCACTCAGTCTTGACTGTTGACCAAAAAACTCTCAAAGCACCCTGGGAAAACTTCCAATCCCTAGATAAAACTCGTCCCAAAATGCCACACAAACACATATGCGCTCAAAAAATACAAATAAAAAATAAAAAAGTCGAGGATATTGCTTCAGGCATGCAAGGTCTTGGAGTTAGAGATGCACACACACACACATACACACCTCCCTCAACCTCCTGCGTGGGCATGACGAGATAGATCCAATCTATTCCACTCGGCTTGTCAAATACCCAGAGCACAACAATCACTCCCCACGGTATAACCACACACACACATGCAAGCAAATTCATCTCTTCTCCCTCTTTCAGTCCTGATGCTTTGACTGACAGCATTTTTTATCGCAGGTATAGAGTGACGTTGGGGATCCCACGATCTCCATCCCGCGTTCCGAGCATATATGCATGTGAAGCTCTAATCAAACTATTTCGCTCTCCTGTCACTCAGTGACTTAAATATTAAGCAGATGTCAGAAAAACATGGAATAAAAGGGAAAGTAAATATAAAAGTGAAAGTAAAGAATGAAAAGTGTCATTTTAATCAGCTTCGGGCATGTACGCTGGAGTGAGTCAGGCAGACGGTGCGGGGCTGCGAGTTAGAGATTGGCTGGCGAACATATTATCTCCATGAGACAGAATCTCCAACATCTCAGGGTGTGTAGGTGTGTGACTGATTGTTGTGTTTGTTTGTGTCCCCGTATGGGCAGAAGAGCATGCCACGAGGCTGCCAGGGTGCGAGCGAGGACAAATATAAAATGGGCAGGTGACAGTAAAAGTCCCTGCTGACAGAGAGAGCTGGTAAGTGGACAGATAATGACTCATTCTGACTGACATACAGCATGTTACCGTAGACCTGACGGAGACTTGACCTGTTTTCATAAACAAGTCGCTGTCTTATTGGCAGGAGCTGGAATGGTGAGTCATTACACTTCCTGCTCACGTCGCTCTGCATCTGAACAGATGATGAACAGCCAGCATGATATCAAAGCAAATACTATATTAATTCACAATCCCCATCTTAATGTACATCATTCATCAGCAGACAAGGGAATCTTCAGGCTCTCCCCAATTTATTTCAATTGAGAGGATCACAATTCTGCAATAATTCCCAAAGCATCTAAATTATTCAGCAAAAGCATAGGGCATAGTTTTTACTTAAAAAACATAGTAAAAAATGATTGATATACAGATAGCTGACAACCAGAATGGAGGTTTTACCGCCGCCACGGCGTCTGGAGAGTGCACTGTTGACCGTCGAGTGGCGCTTTAACCATAAGTTATTGAGCAAACGCTTCAAAGCAGGTTTTGTGCAGCCGGCAGCATCAGCTGTTTTTTTTCCCTTATAAAAGTGGAAACAGCTTACAATCCTTCAAGAATAAGACATTATTCAAATCTATTTAAAATATTTGTTTTATTTGTGTACATTAACATTAAAAAAAGTTGTGTATTTGTACATAAACTAAACGAATTGGAGGCCGTCTTCTGAAAAGCGCATCGCAAAAATGAACTGAAATTCTGCAGTGAAGCGGCTGATTTTTTATTTCACTCGTTTTGTTAATTTATTATTTAATTTAAAAAATATATTTGGAATATGGGCCTATGTATTTCTTTTAGGATATATGTAGCTAGGTTTACATAACTGTGATAGAAAAGACTGGCATCTAACAAATCCCTTGGAAAACAGTTAAAACAGTCCAATAAGCAGCTTATGTCCTATTCTGTCCTATTCTTAAACTGTGTGATATTAAACAAGTGATATTATTGGAGTCACCGGCATGCCAAGCAGTGCGTGCAGCGATGAAAAGTCGGACTGAGAGGTACAGAAAGCGTTCTGGTTGTCCAGAACAGACTGTCCGTCAGACTGTCTGGATCCTGTGAGGGACCGGCCGGGGACACGTGGGCAAGTGGTGCTTCCCCTAAACGCTGTCTCTTGGCCACTGGTGAAAAAAGGGCGCTGTGGACAAGAACGAGGAAGCACAGTATCGCTCACAGACAACCCACGAGCGCTGAGATCCGGAGACCTGCTCTTTTGGTGATGTTGTGGGTACCACTGAACAAAAAGTTTCCTCTCCTGGCCCTCCTCCGGTAGGTGAAGTGGCATTGTCCTTGCCACTTCCTGAGCAATTTCTCACCTCTCCTGGCCCTCTATATCAGGCCCTATTTGTCGTCTTGTGGGAGGACTTGGAGATTTGTCGAGGCGTGGTAACCGCTGCCTCGAAAGACAACACAGAGGCTGCTATACCAAAACAAACACTATGGGCACAGGATGTTCAACACATGTTTGTTTCGTTATTGCAGCCTCTGTGTTGTCTTTCGAGACCGGGTTTTTTCCCAATGTATTCAGAGAGCAGACAGCAAGACGATCAAGGGGTGATGCATACGGTTTGAGATAAAAATGAAATCGAGCTAAAACCCTGCAACATCACATAGAGCACCTTTAACACATGATGTACTCGTTACATCATAAAAAGAATAGCATCTACGCTAATATTAGTCTGTCTCTCTCTCTCATTCTGTTTCTCAGTCCGTATCCAGATTAGATGGTGCAGAAGAAAGAGATGATCTTCATCAGAGACCAGAACACCCAGATGAGCCCTGTGGACAGATCATCGGAATCAAATGCACACACACACACACACACACACACACACACACACTAAGTCATTTGCACAATTTGACATTCGCTTAAAATTGAACTGGAAATTAGGTGCTGGGCATCTGTCCAGAGAAGAACTGGCCCCAACTAAGCCTGGTTTCTCCCAAGGTTTTTTTTCTCTCCATTCTCTCATGGATGGGGTTTAGGTTCCTTGCCGCTGTCACCTCTGGCTTGCTTAGTTGGGGACTCTTAATTTCTAGCAATTATCATTGTTTTGATTACTGAGACCGTCTCTGAATTTAATAAATAAATTATTTAATTTTGTCATTATACATTACCATCACTCTGTTCTCCTATTTGATACAGTTCAGTGCTTTAAAAGTGCTATATAAATAAAAGTGATTGTCTGATTTGTGAATCCAAATACAAACCAGATAAATAAACTGATGTCTCACCTGCATAATTTCCCTTTGAACTTATACTTTCACTTAAATACACATCGCGTTATGGAACAGAAGTGCACTGTGAATGTCATTTCATATTGTCGTTAAATCCTTCACTGTCTCTGAGCGACTCATTGAGACAGGGACTCTCACCTAACTTTTCACTGCAACTAATGTTCGTATGCACAGGATCCAACACACTCAGCTATCCGTTGCATCTACATTTGTGAGAAGGCGGTGGGGGGCAGAATTGTTCACTTAGCCTTTAGACATCCATCATTTATCTCTCCTTCTTTGATCTGCTTCTTTCATCATCTTTCAGCAATTAATCCAGATTAGTCACAGTGGCCTTATGGCAGGCAGATGCAGCCGCCGAGCCCTGTGTTGAACCATCACCTCCCCACTACCTCCCGCATCAGGACTGCAACACCTGTCTCCTAGCAACCTGCATCCAGATCTCAGGCAAGGGATGCTGCCTCTGACACAAGAATGACAAGACAAACATTCTCTGGATCAGCCATCCAAGAGCTTGACGATGTAATGATGCCAAGGGTGTGCAGTGGACAAAGCACTGAAATGCTTGATTTTAATGGGAGCGCACTTGGAATTCTGGGACTGGAATTCTATAATGCAAATGGTGTGCTAGTCACAATTTTGAAATTTAAAAAGTATCATCTGCAGATACGGCCTTGTTTAGGGATCTGTGCTTTTGTGCATATGGACATCTGACTATGACTTGTGTTTTTCAGCAATAGCATGCACACTTAATTTACAGAGAAAAGAAGGTGAGGTGTCTGGTGGAAACTTTTTCAAGAACCTGTGCGATTCTAGCAATAAACAGTGTCGCTCAGTGGGTGGTTACAGCTCAGTGGACCGGCCACACATATGCATTAAGAGTCCCATTGTACCGGCAAAAAGTCCCTGAGGTTTTGGAATAGTTTACAGAACACTTTACAGGCCGCTGCGCACAGGACACACACACAGATACACTCTCATTTAAAAACACACTCACATCAAATGTACCATGAGCATATATTCAGAGAGAGTATGTGTGTACTGTATATTTATAAATGTTGGATGGCAAAAACTGACTTGGAAATGTGCACAAAAACTAAAAATAAGGCAGAAGTCAAGTACAAGCACAAAATAAACAAAGAAAAACAAATGAGATATTGAAATTGTAAATGTGTGGATTATTCGAGCAGAAAAGACAGAGAGTTGTTTTCTTCACTGCCTTGTAAAGGTGCAAGTCTCTTGCATACTGGCACAGACTCAAGGTGCTTGGTGACATTTACCATCGACTGTGTTTCTGGAAGGCATCCGACTCTTATCGGACACACACAGTCTCCTTTACTTTTCCTTCTAATTCAAGAGCAACACAGCCAACGAAAATACACTAAAATATCATCTTTTTTAAACAAATTCACTTGAGGATGTATCAAAACAACTTTTAGCTTCTCAGTTACCAAGAACTTAACCTAAGTCTATTTTATAAAAAACTTAACTAGATTTGAAACTAAGCAACACTCCCTGCAGAGACGTGCATTGATAAGACCATACCCTGGTTCCCAAATACATCCGAATCACAGCTCATATCAAACAGCAGATGAATCACGTGTTGCCGTCTGAAGTAAACGTCCACATGCTGAGGCTCCTTCCGCCCCTCTGCGTGGGTATTTGCTTTGCTGCAATTGTACCACAACAATAACACACATCAATGGTTTATCAAAGACGCTTTGAAGTGCTTCGTTCTTCGTGATAAATGTCATTCTTCTGAGTGAGTCATCTCAGGGTCATACTTTGAGCTTTGAAAGGCCATGGTGTGCAAGAGGACACTGAGCATTGCCCGGCAAAGCCTCTACTAACTACGCTAACTTGTGCTCATGACATTTAAGGAGTGTCTAATTGACTTAATTGATTTATCATGCCGTGGTTGCTGACTTATTGTTTAGACAGCAATAAATGATCCATCAAGGATCCAAGAATTCAGTTCAAGACCCGATTATGCATGATTGAATTGTAAAATGTGAATTAAATATCACAGTTTGCATCATGATAAATTGCTTAAAAAGTTACTTTTATGCTTAGAAAGTTTTTAAAATTTTATTTTAGCCTCAACCGTGAGTCCTCAAGGACATCACAGCATAAAGATTATGGACACACAACATATTAAATGCTCTACCTGGTCTCATGGCATAAACGTACCTTGGTGCACTTTTTAACGAGACAAGAAATATGTAAAATAAGTACATACTGTATCACTGCAGTCCCAAAAGAAATGAACAATACAGGAAGTAAAACTCTTTGTTTATTTATTGTTTATTGAAGTGTAATTTTTCCACAATTATTAGAAGTATATGTTAAGACTTCAAAAGCTTTTAACAACAATCCCCCTATTTTTATACTCTGAACCTCCGCAATACATACATATGTCAACCTAATTAAAATGTACCAGGGTTAACGATTTAACCTATATTTTAGTCTAAGTGGACATTTCTCTTTAAAACTGTGGTGAAACATGCAGCAAGGCACGTAAAAATGCTGTTGCACAAAAAGTGCACAGAGGTACATATTTTTATGAGACCAGGTTGTAAATATTTGAATAACAGCTGAATCAATAACTCAGAAAAACAAATCCAATGCACTTTAATATCTACTAATGAAATCAAAACACCTCCTTAACAACTGGGGATGCTTCCTAGTTGCATATTTGGGGACAAACAATGATTTGAAAGACATACCTATGACATAAGACAGCAGGATGGCCAGCAGTACAGCGGCTGCGATTGCAGACACAGCAGCGCACTTCCAGCTGCAGTACTTGGAGGGCTTCTTTAACTTGAAGGAGCTCCTGGAGAACGTGTTTCTGGGTAAGAGCCGGGGTGGTGGGGAGTAGACTGTACCGCCAGTCAAGGGATAACCTGGTGAAGAGCTGCTGAACAGAGGAGTGCTCCCAGACGGTGTCTTGAAAAGAAAGTGCCTACAAGACAAAAGAAAAAAAGAAAGATAACACAGCACTTGTCAGATCCTTTTAACCAACAGAAGAAAAATATTTTTCTTATCTTACTTCTGGACTAAACATTCTGAAAATTGTCAATATGCCCACGACTTTACTGGACTTTGATAAATCTCAAAAAAATCTTCTTTAATGAGCTGAACGACTAAACAAAGCCTATTTAAACTTATTTAATGGCTAACTCTGGGGAGTCGGCTATTTGTTTTATTCACATTTTCCAGAATCTCATGTTATTTATTTTGTTCTCGTGCTATAGTTTTTCTAACAACCAGTTCATTTTGTACAATAATGGCTTTAAATGAGGCTCATTTAACACAAGTCTGGTCATTTAAAAAGTATTAGGCATGAGACTACTACTTTGTGTACTAGCAGTGAAGACAGAATGCATCATAAAGACAACTCCAATCGAATGAGCAGCAGAAAGAATTGATTTTTGTTGTTGTTAAATCCTTGTGCTCAGTAGAATACTGAATAACAGTTCTAAGCACCTTGTATGGCATCAAACTTTTATAATTCAAAAGATTATCACCATCAGACATAACACAAGAGGTTTGCTGATGATAAAGTGCTCAGCAAAGCACAAGTTTGCTGTGACATGGAGAGCAGTGTTATTGCAAATAATGCAATAACACTGAAGTCAAAGGTGGGCTTAAAGGCGGAAAGTGTGTGCGTGTTTGCGAATGGGGGCAGATGGGAAGGGGATGAAAGCAGATGACAGTTGACCAGAAAGCTTTGATGAGCACTAGGTTTGGCTCAGGCTGAGGTCCTATGCTAAACCAGCCTTAGATCTTTCTCCATGTGTCTTGTTCAGGACAGGCGGTCCACTCTGACTCCAACAGGCCTCTCTGTCGCCCCCCCCTCCTAGGCATCCAACTGCTCTCCACTGCCCACAGCCAGAACAACCTATGAGAACTGGCCAGAAACTTAACTACAAATCTACAGCTAGAGATAAACTGGAATAACATCTTATTCAACAGTACTGTTCAAAGGTTTGTAAAAAACATATTTTCTAAGATTCTTTGATATATATATATAAAAAAAAAAAAATAACGGCATTTATTTAAAATAGAAATGTTTTTATGTATTTCCTGCCTCTATCTTTTGATCAGTTTGAAATGTCCTTGCTGAATAAAAGTATATAGCTGAATAAAAGCATTGGAGTAGCAAGTATTATTCAATTAAATAAATAAATGTCTTGACCCCGAACTTTGGAATAGTAAAAAAGAACTGTACTTTTTCCCATGGAACCCAAAGGTTTTTATATACAGTATATATACAGTGAGGTCAATGAGTATTTGATCACCCTGTCATTTTGCAAATCATGGAGGGGTCTACAATTTTTAGTATAAGTGCATTTCCATTGTGAGAGAATCTAAAATCTAAAATCAGAATCTAAAAAGAAAAATCCAGAAATCACATTGTATGATTTTTTAACAATTTATTTGGGAATGACTGTATCAAATAAGTATTTGATCACTTGCTTATCAGCCAGATTTTTGACCCTCAAAGACCTGTTATTTTACTTTTATATAATCCAGCTACACTCTGCTCATGATTCTAAATTAGTAGCACCTGTCTGAGGTTGTTAGCTGTCATAAAGACACCTAACAAAACATGGGCAACAAAATCACAGGGTGATCAAATACTTATTGACCTCACTGTAAATATATACACATAAAGGAATAAAGTAATGGGCTGTCAAGCATAGCCTACTATAATCATACTTTGAAAGTGGTCAATATGACATATCCATTGTATTCACAAATGAATATATTAATGGCACTTGTTCTTGCACGTCACATGAACAACTACCAGTTGTGGAAATGTGATGTGATTTGAAAGTGTGAGACTGAAATCTGACAGATTTTGATTGAATACCAATTTATATTTCTATCTATTCTGAAGATTGTCAATTATTTCCTTTCTTTTTTGAGCTTGTCAGGCCCTGGTTACTGTACTCTTTATATGTATGTGGAAAACATCAGCTTTTAAAACAGCTCCAGAGAAATCCAGAGAAGAAAGAAAGTCATATGAGTTGGAAAGACACCAGGGTGAGAAAAAAAGGATGGCATTTTCATTTTAGCTTGACTTTTTTTTCTTTTCTGTGTTTGGTTGCTGCTGCTCACTTCAGCTCTGGAAAGAAGTAACAGGTTGTGAAATGGCACTGTCAGGTTCCTGCGCAGCCGTGGGTCGAATTCACAGCAGAATAAGTGGGTGAGTTTGAACTGTGTTTTTCATACAAGCTGAGGATGAGAGCAGTGAAGTGGGCAGAGAGAAAATCTGTCATTCCCTACTCCGCTGCCTTTACTTTGTGCGTGTGGCCTTGCGGTCATCTGTGGACAAGCTCTGGTTCAAGGTAAGTCATTCAAGCTTTTACCATTCATCTGAAAGCAGGCAAACAACCTTTTTTTTTCATTTTAGCTTAATAACACACAGGACAGAATATGTAACAGTGTCTTTCCATAGCACGTACTTGCTATGTGTCATCCTAACAGTATACAAGAAGAAAATCTAAAAATAAATAATGCAGTTCAAAATCTATATTTAAAGAGCAGATAATATCCGGGAAATGCTTTGAAGTCCAAACATATTTCATCATATGGCTTGACAGACGTGTTAGATAAATCAACTTAAGAGAAGCGTTAAAGCCAGACATTGGGGCCATGTGAGTAATCGACCCTCCAGGCCAAATTACATTACACTGAAAAGGAGAGATGTGTGAAAGGGAGACGGCGATGGATAAACGGAGAAAGAACGAAAAGGAAGGAGAACTAACCACCCCATAAAAGCGTTAGAGTAGCAATATATTCATACTGTGACCCACAGTCATTAACCCCTGAGCTACATCTACAAGGTAATGGAAACAACACTTAGGTTCGGTTTACACATACACACAGTGATTAATGAGCACACATTCAAAGAAAGACAGGACAGACCCCGTGGCTATCAGGCATGTGACTCAAAGCTGCATCATATCTGATGGACACTAATTGCAAAAAGGCATGCAGAAAGAAAATTAATTGATACTCTATCTTATTCTTTTTCACTTTGTCGCAGATCTATCTATCTATCTATCTATCTATCTAT
>JAUYWG010000022.1:4742219-4758620 GCA_034779775.1 Enteromius afrohamiltoni | reverse complement strand
AGTATTATTCAGATAATTTAATGGCTTATTTATTATATTCTTGCATTCTGTTCTTTTTCTTTCTTTCTTTCTTTCTTACCAGTCATTTTCAGTGCTTTTTTAACAATGATTATCAGTATAAAAATGACTCATTATTGCATTTTATGCATTACTATAAAGATTTTTACAATTAGAGTAGCTGATCTTATTTTAAAGTGTTAAACATAATTGTTTGAGTCATTTTTATGCATTTATACAATACAATAACATTAGTAAACGGCATTGCTGAGCACTTAATTTGGACAACGTTAAAGGCGATAAATTACATTTTTTCAATGTTCACATTTTCTGTACCCTCAGATTCTAGATTTTCACATAGTTGTATCTCAACTAAATACTGTCCAATCATAAACCATAAATCCATGGAAAACATATTTATTCAGCTTTCAAAAGATGCATGTATCACAAAAAAAAAGGTCCAGGGTGACATGATTTTTTATAAATAATCACATATTTAACTTATATATATATATATATATGTTTGTGTGTAAAAAGGTTGCAGTCATTATTCGAGCAAATATAAATAATTACGTAACAGTTAACAACTATTGTATATCCAGAACTTTCTAGAATATTGTAACATAGCACAAGTGTAGAGATTGATTGACAGACATAATCTAAAAGAAATAATAATAATAAAATCAAAAATAATAATTATAATAGCTGTTATCAGCTATCGTATCTGCTAAATTCCGAGAATTAAGAATGAATGGTCTGCACAGCGATGCTGCGGCTGATACTGATGGCGAACCATGATAATTCACGCATGCTTGAAGCTGAAAGTGAAGGGAATTTTCAAAGAAATAACAGTTCTGCGTGATCACCCGTATATAAAATATCCGCAAGTGTTTCACATGCACAGTGGAGTAATATGACTGCCTGGTGTCATGTAATGAACCTTCATTATGATAGGATTACTGAATATAAAAGGCAAACATCTGTGGTATGTAATCACGTCTCCCTTGAACAAAGATAGGCCTATAATACCACTTCTTCTATCAAATTCTGACCCATTTCAAGAAGGAGCTGCTTCTGCCGTGCTGACTGATAAAAACACGACTGGTGCGAATAGCAAAGGTTTTTGTTTCTCATTCTGCGTGTTTTCAAAGAGTGTTGAAAGACTCCTAGTTAATTAACACTCTTAACTTAAAAAGGTGTCAAAGTTTGATGTTAACATATTTTAACAGGAATCACCGCAGCCTTCATAATTTAACTAAACGGACTGTTTGTACGCTAGGTCGTGTGAGGCACGATATATCTTTCCCATTAGGTTTCATGTTACATGTGAAAAAGAGTAAGCACAGATTCGTATTTATTTAATTGCTTTATCTAGTCTAATAAAATGTACTGGTAATAAATTATTGTGTAGAAATAAATAAAAAATAAAGTCACATTATCATATTCATGCTGTAAATAATTACAATCTTAAACTCGCTGATTAATTACACAGTTGTACCAGTGATTTGAATTTAATTATAAAGCATTATTCTTAAAATCTAGTAGCTTTGGACGTGCCAGTGAAGTATTATAACAGATAAGAGCACATTTGATTAATCACACATTAGAAAATTTCCGATGTGAAATCCATAAATACGACTAAAACTGAGCAAAACTCACAAAATACAGCACACACACACAAATCTCTGCCAACCAGGTTTTACATGAGACACTAAATCTAGACATTAAATGTATGCTTAGTTACTTTAATTATGAATTATGTTCTATTATGTCTAAATTAATGTGAATTACTTTGAATGCACAGGCAAATCAGAAAATACAAAAAAATTACAGCAGTCAAATATGGTCTGTTCATACACACACAAATGAAATAACAAACTTTCCAAGCCAATTTACATTTAATAAAATAAGTGTGATTTTAAATGACTGGAATGTAAATGGGTATAAATATGTTTGTAAGCATTTTAAGTGCTGCAGAGTTAAAATTTCTCAAATTAGCACAATATTTTACACATTAACAGATTTATTCCACATATACTAATATATAGCAATACTAATAATAACTGATAATAATAAAACAGGGAGTATTTAGGACATAAATATTAAAAAAAGTTCAAAATGATCAGGATCTCTTTCATCTAAGTTACATTATGTTTAGAGGTTATGGAGAACGAGAGGGCTGTCAATACAAGCGTAAGGAGAGAAGGAGAGAGTGTGTGAGAGATAGACGGGGGGAGTGTACAAAACCGCTGTGCCGGGATACAATCGTCTCAGATCTCTTTCCCGTGACAGGCTGTAAACTGCACACAAACTCACCACCCACCTCAACGATCATGCAACACCTCCAAACAAAATCCCAAACTCATATAGAATTAATTATTGACATATTTATTAATTATCATTATCATTTTAGGACTAATGATGATATGAACTAAACGCTTTAATATTTAGTGATCTAAGCTGCAAAAAGTTCCCTTGCACCTGTGGTTCTCAGCTAAACAAAGAGTTTTGATCCAAAAATGGCACCGCAGGGGAAAACAATCCTGAATGCAAATGCAAACACAGACAGGTTGCATGACATGCCCTCATCCTTACAAAAAAAAAAAAGAGCAAAAACAATGCAAGGTTACAAAAGATATGACCCATGCTGCGCTTGCTACAACGATCAACATTGTTTGTGCTGAACGCAATGTGTTTGTGCAATTAATTATTGGCTGCAGGAAGATTAGAAAGAAATGAAAATTAATACGTAATTTACAAAATGTAATTGCAAAATAAATAATAATATTGATTAGATTCAAGACTATTCACAATTCCGTTCTGTATTTTTTAAGAGCATTCACGATTACCCTAAATCCTTTAAATGCTTAATCAGGATGAAAATTACACATCAGTCTTTATGGAGTCAAGTGGGGCAAAAAAAAAAGTGTCCCTACCAATATCGAGTAACCACTGCTTTGTCCCGAGGAATAATTTCGAACAAAATTAAATATATATTTAGTATAACCACTGTTGTCCAACTGTTTCTTGTGTTGTTAATTTATTCATCTTTAATAAACCGTGAAACAAGAGCGTTTTGTTGACTGGCTCTGTTAGAAATCGTATAATGGGCCATGGTTGGGTCTTCAATTGGGACTATAATCCAAAAAAAACATCAAAATAAACACAAGAATTAGTCACTGAGCACAAAATGAAGCTTTTGCCATGGCTGTCCCTCTGACCTGAACCCTGAGTGAGGTGAACTAAAGAGAAGCACCAACATGGAGCCGGTAATCTAAAGGGTCTGGAGAGATTCTGGATGAAGGAATGGTCTCTTTTCTCTTCTCAGGTGTTCTCCAAACTCCTCAGGCATTACAGGAGAAAACTCAGAGCTGTTATCTTGGGAAAAGGGCGTGGCAATAATCGGGTGCCGAACATTTAAAAAACATTTATTTCATCATGAATTTTTCTCCCAATTTTCAATTGTTTTACTTCCAATGATAGGTTTGAATTTTGTGATTTTTTTAAATCAAAGATTAAAAGGATAAACAATGCAGATTTATTTTCACAGCCACCTTTGCTCAGATTTACCAAGGGTGCCAATATTAGTGGAGGGCACTGTAAATATGCAGCCTTCAACTGCTCAGGTGATGTCAATGGTTTGTCTGAGAGCCACTGAATATCTACAGTAAAGTAAAACTACTTTACTTCAGCAGTACAAAACACATTGGCTGCTCAAAATAATGTACCAGTGAGAGCTACGAACAGAGCATGAGCACAATCGTGTGACAGGGGGTAAATAGTGGAGTGCCTGAAAGAGAGACGTGAGGACACAAACAACGCTGCTCATGGTCTCCGTTCATTTTAAAATATCTTAAAGCAATAAATAAATCCCAATACAATACAATAAAAATGTATTCAATTCTTTAAATAGACTACTGGCTGAAATCAATGAATCATGAATCAAAAATCCATATTTCAAGATCGATGCATAAGCATTATCAGGGTTTGTAATTGAATTGTTACACTCCTAATAAATACAGAAATTTATACCATTTAGAGAATACATGCTATATGCTTCTTTTTTTTTAACTCAAATTAAAATAAATACTGGATGATATTTTCAAAGTACTAATATAATCAATGCATGTAATATGATTTTTTTTTCTAATAGGGACCAGAATAAAACACAAAAAAATTGATTGTTGCATTGTTATACAACCTGACTGATTGACTCATCAAACCCCTAAAGAAATCCGAGGTTAACCAGGTTTAAGAGAGAACTGTGATCTCAGCAACACTGAGGTCACTGGTAGGGGTGGGTGATAAGATGATTTTTGATCGTGGACGTAAAAAATTTCTCCACAATCTGCTAGTCTCAAATATCGTATTATCGTGCTATTTTATCATCTTCGTCTCAATATGCTGTACAACGCAACATACATTGACATCAGTGTTAACTTAGTGGGAGAGTTACATGCACCGGACACTGCACTTATTCCCAATCACAAAAGTACATTATTCGCTTCAAAGTCTTGTTGATTAAACATTTCATATGTGTGCGTTGCAGGTGTGCTTTTCCAGCGCGTACTGTACGCTTGAAGAGTGTGCACACTAAAAGCCTGTTAAATAGCGCCTAATTACTGAATTATAATTGTGTCATTACTTACACACTTACAAGTTGTCCCAAACCTGTATTAATGTCTATCTTGTGCTAAGCAAAAATAAGATATTTTAACCAAACAGTAGCCGATCCTTGAATTTAATACAATGTTCAACAGAAAAAAGAAACTCATTCAGATTAAAACGAGCTGAGAGAGAGTAGATGATGTATGTAGTGTAGAAGTATATAGTGTTTTATCTCTCATGTTTGTTAATTCAATACCTACCCGTCCTGAAAAATAAAAGCACTGTTTGTTTTATTCATATTATGTTTATTTGTAATGTGTATCTATTCGAATAACAAAGATAAAATGACAACGATTTTGCTCATTTTGGCCTAAATATCTGTCCTTTATTTTATATTTGTTACCATGAAAGGCTTCGTTTTTAATAAAAAAGGCAAATTAGTTCGTCTGTACTGCTCAGACAACTTGCAAAATAGTAAAATCAATGAAAAAAGAATCATGATAAAATATGATTTTTTGCCATATTGCCCACCCCTACCTATGTAATTTGCAAAATAGTCTTAAAAAACAACTTGAAAAAGAATCATGATTTCCACAGAGAAAGGTATTTTTTCCCGTATTGCCCACCCCTAGTCACTGATCAGCACCAGTTGGGATCAAACCTGAAACCTCTATGTGATTGTGAACAGCCCAGATTCTTCAAGACAACAAAAACTCGACCTACAATTCTTTTTAAATATATCCCTAGAAAAGCTTACATAACATTTTATTTGAAATGAATAATACTTAATAATATTTTCCTAACATTTCAAAGGTTTTGTTCACATAGTGTGTGTATGTGTGTGTACTGGGTACATTTTTATGTACGTGTAAATACACACATACATATTTATGTATATTGTATGTATATTATGTTAAAACATTTCTTTTGAATGTGATTAATTGTGATTAATCATTTGACAGAACTATAAATAATACATTTCTCAACATCTAATATAACTGCTTTTATGTAACCAAAATTGATATTAAGCATCAATTAAATTAGACTTGTAATGATCCAATACAATCCCTGTTGATCATTTTCAGTCATATATTATGACTCTTAATGTTTCATATACATTTTTTATTAATCAAACATAATTTAATGTTTTACAAAACAGTTTAATAATCACCCTAATTTCATTTATAATTATTATTATTATTATTCCTAAAATCTGGGTTATGGCAACGGGATAGCATTGGTGTGCAGGGCGGTGGAGTGTGGGCAGAGGGAGGTTCTCAGAGGGATGACAGTAGGGTGCTGGTTATGATGATGCGGCAGTGCAGTGAGATGCTCTTACCGGTGGTGGGGGGCTGTGCACGGAACAGGAAGGAGTTGGGGGAGAACTCGTCATCGGGAGGGGGGTCCAGTATGGCATGGGATGAGCCGCTGTCCAAAAGGGGCATCTGACACTCCCTGATGGAGGTGGCGGCCTGGTGCAGGGGGGCGGAAGGGGGAGGAGGGGCTGGGGGGAGCAGACTGGATGAAGGCGTGGGAGGGAGGGGGCGACCTGAAGGACACACACACACACACAGTGGGAAAAGTGTGTTACTTTATGGAGTGAAACCGTTGCTGATTGATGAAATTTTAACCAAATAAACTGAATCACAACCATTTTATTCATTTCCCAATAGCTCATACATTCCCCCTCACAAGATCTAAAATTTACATGAATGATCCTGTTCAGACATTTAGATACCCTTGGTAAACTTTGCTTGCAGCCTTTTATAAAAGTTGCGTTTGAGAATATCAATTGCTGCAAGATGTGAGGAGATGTTAAGAATCTTAATGCCAGTTCGTTGCAATAAAATGCATTTTTTTATGATTGCTCTTATTTATTATTATTATTATTATTTAAAAAAGGAGGTGGGGGTATGAAAACTAATGAGCAGGATGGTATGAGCAGCTGTAGCATCAACTCAGAAGCACTTATTTTAACAGACGCCAACACCCTCTGTTTCTGAACTACGTTTGTCACCAAAGACACTTTCTTTCACATCTGTTTATGCTCTGGATTTTCAATCTCTGCACAAAGTAAACTCTGACACGAGTCATACAAAAACTAGACATGTGCACAGAAGAAAACTTAAATGAGAACTCGGAGCATAGAAATACAAGGCAGAGGTACATGAAAACCAGAATAAATACCAGATTGAAAAGAGAGAAATGTGAAGCTTTGAGATGCTCTTAAAAACCTCGGTCTGAAAGGAGGTCAGCTTTGATGTGGCTTTTAAATTAATGAATAGGCTACGTATAAATAGATCCAATATACTGATGGTCTATATGCTGTAGGTAATCACGATATAGCGAGAAACAATATTTAATATATTGAAATGTACCTTAATATTTACGTATTTGCTCTTCGACAGCTTAAAGGATTTTAAGGGTTTTATAAAATTGCAGAAAAGTAGATTTTGGATGAAAAATATCACATTTAATGCCACATTTTCCACATTCTTCACTAAATGAACAAAAAGTATGTATTTCATCATTTCAGTACATTCAATATTTTCATTTCAGCTATGAGCACCCATATAAAGATTAAGCACTATGCGGCAAAAAGCAACAACATTAACATACTGTACAAAAACTAGAGAGACTGTGAAATTAGACTAATGACACCATCCAAATAAAAGCACTAAAAACTATATAATGTTTAATAGATTCAATATGTTGGTTAATTTTATATTGCCAGTGAAGTCATTGAGAATATATTAGGAATCTCAATACAAACAACATCAGGCTGCACTGTTTTTCTGGTCATTTGGCTGAACGTGGAGATGACAAAACAAGCAGAGAAAGGGATTCAGATACATAATCAACCTATCAAGCACATGCTGGGTTTGTGATTGGGAGCAAGGCCAGCTGATATATTCTGGACATTTTACCACCCCATGCCATCCGCACTCATGTGCAGCCAACAGTCAAAAGAACTGCTGTGCCGGAGTGGAACTGTGTCATCGGGGCTCTCCATGTCATGTCTACAGTGACTAATTTAATCAATTCTTCTTTCTGTGTCTATGACACCATCCAGCCCTTCTGTGGACATAAAACTTACGCACACACACTCCAGATGGAATGGCTCTCATTCACTAATAATTATCAACAAGAGCTCTTTTTTAACTGCATAAAATGTCCTCAAACAGGTAAATTTATTCATATCCTCTTTCCAATACTAATGAATGTGAAGTGCATTATGCAGGGATTCCTAAAATGGAAAATTCAAGAATTAGCCTAAAATATTTTCTTGGCGCTTTTGTTTTAATAATATAAAAACACATTTTCATATTTATGGTTCTCTGATTCCAGTTAATGGCCAAATGACATGCAGACCAACAAATATTCAATATTTTTAGTAAGTGCTTTATTTTGATTTCAAAAGTTATTTCAGCTATTTAATGTTTTAAATTACTAGCTTCTTATCAACTACAAACCCTAATTTGAAAAAGACTGGCTTATTAAAACTAAAAATATATATATTTTTAAATAATAGGTAATTATGTCAAACTACATAGCAATGTTTAGTTTTTTTTCAAGAATTTTGATTCTTAAATTAAGGCTTTTTTCTTTACAATATCGCAACAGTTAACTTGACATTTTGCTCACAAAAAAATAAAATGAATTTTAATTAAGAAATTATATTATATTATACAGGTATATTCAAGTGATGCATATAAATGGCATTAACTATTTTAAATGAACAAATGCAGACAAAAAAAGAAACGATTTATCAGAGGCATGAATCCCAGTTTCCGTGAGAAAATGTTTGTGCACGCACAAATATGAGTGCACACACAGCTAGTCACACTGCGATTATGATTTCACGTCCTTTTTCAGATGAGTGAATGAGAAAGAGAAAATCTGCAGTGGCACTTTATTGTCCACCATCAAAGGTGGAAAGACGGGAGAGGACGCAGTCAGACTGTGGGAAAAAGAGTGACAAATCACACCGTAACAAGCGCAATTTATCACTCGCCGCACTCGCCCTTTCTCCTTTATCTGCCGTGTACACAGAGCAGACACCTGTGGCAGACTAGGAGACAACAGCACACACAAACAGCAACTGCAAACCACACACACACAGATCCTGTTGCCTTTCCCTGTCCTCTGCGAGTGTGAGTTGGCAGGTCTTCAGGCTGGAGTTCAGCGGTTAGCTCTGTTTCAGGACTGATCCACTCAGGCAAACACTGCAACTCCTGCACAATCCTTCTTTCAAGCCCTATCACTCATTCTTCATTTTTCCTCTCTCTTTCTGTTCATTCATTTCTTACGCTCTTTCTTGTCTTGATTTACGTTCACAACGGGTTGGTCAGTGACATTTGCGAAGATTTATCACATCAGTGTCCAACATAACAAACAAAGGAGGGGCGTGAGCACAGAGGGGGGATAGGGGGTCAATGAGAGTCACCCGCCCAACATGAGGCGATCGTAAGTCACGCACCATCTGAGCAACACATGAGGATGCCAAAAACAAAACAAATGTTATTTGCCTAGATTTCCTCGCCAATCAACGCCAAAAAACAACTAAAGTAATTAAATCATGTCATCTCTAACATGTTAAAAACACATTTGTGCTTTAAAGGGTTACTCCACACCAAAATTCAAATTTGGTCATTAATCATTTTATGCATTCTGAGAGCTGACATGATGGTGTCTTGATACTAAACAGTTGTTAAGACTTCTTATCAAAAATATTGAGGAGGCCACTGTGAAATTGCTAGTAGAGACAGAATATTTAGCTTGAATATTATTTGTAGGAGTCACGGTTTAAAGGGAATTTTGGAGACAACTTCTTGGAGTGGATTTTAGCATGCTGTGCTTTAGTGTGCAGTACTCTCAGCATGGCAAAGCCCCTCTCTGAGAAGTTGTGTCTCTAAATTCATCCCTTATAAAGCAAAACGGCTCCAGCCATCAATTCACAGCTTGCAGGGCTGCAACTAACTATTTTTCTGATAATGGATTAAACGAATGCTAAGAGGGATATTTTATTTTCATTATTATATAAGTCTTTGAAGTCTGAGAGTAAAACATCAGATCCCATCTAAACATCCTACTAGGCTTAAAACATACTGACACAAAGCTCTTGCTATTATAGAATGATTTATTGTTGATATTGGTGCGAAAGTATTCCTTCTAGCCAAAACATGTAGAATACATTCATTTTACAAAATAACATTTAATTGCAAAAGGAAATGAAAGGGGTTTGGTATTGCGACCGTTCATATTTGTAAGGGATGGGGTCAAAAGTGTTACAAATATAATTACACGAATCATAGATGAACTACATATAGGTATTTTTAAAAACATAAGTACAATGTAAAAACATTGTCGCAAATTATTAATTTAAATGTAATTTAAGTGCATACTATAAAGGCCAAAAGTGAGGCCGTAGTTTTATACATCCCTGATTAACAGGCTTTTTTTCTCTGGTAAAAAAATATGAGCAAAAGATTGACGCAGAGTCTTTATTTGCTCTTTATTTAATCTCATTGCTGTCTAGGCATATTAGCTGAGGTGCTCTAATAAAAAGAGCTCATTTCAGATGTTTTATATAGGAGAGCTATAAAGAACAAGTGAAAATGCAGATGGAAGAGGCAAGAGTCTAATGATGGTGAAGAGCACATTTGGCCTTGAGCGTGAATACTGACAGCGATTGAGCACCACATCAAAACTACACGCTTTAAAATACAAAAGGTATAGCGCAGACGAAATAAGCTGTGAGTCCTCTCAAAATCTCTTTGACTGTCTGGACGTCAGTAGTAGAAAGCACACACTGGCCAGCTGGAGACTCACAGTCAGCTGGGATTTCAGCTGGACTGAATCATTTTTGGGTAACCTCTTTAGAAGTGCAGTGGTGACTGGGCACCTGTGGTTTGCAGATAAATCGGAGAGAAATGGAGTGGGCTGCAGCACTTTCCCTTGTAAGCGATAAGTTCAAAGCAGCGGGGTGCTTCAGCCTCCTGGATCGCTTTGTGACGTTGTGTGTGGGGGTAATTATGGAGTCATTAAACTTGAAGAATATCTAGGGAAAAGTGAACTGCTTATGCCAAACACATGAAGGAAAATATCAAGAGCTGTGCAGGTGTATGCGAGGATTTCTCCTTTCCTTTCTAGCTTGGTGAAAAACAGGTGTGGGAGCTACCTTTTCATCTCACCGTCTGTCTCGGCCCATCTGTGTGTTTCCTCGTCTCTCTCTCAGTCTGTTTGCTTACATTGAGTCTCCATTTCAGTGTCGTAGGATGCGGTAGAGCTCTTGACTGCCCAGACTCTGGTTTCTGTGTAATAAATCTCAGCCTTGAACAATACCTGTAGAGGTGCTGTTGAAATGGCTGGTTTGTGTGGCAACCTTGACATTGCGAACTACCTGGAGACTTCATTGACCAATATACCTCCTTATCAGTAACAACAAAACAGCGCTCACTTCAAATCTATCAAAGCCTTAAATACTCTAACGGACAAACATCTGCGTAAAAAAATGATTCAAAATATCAAGACAAATTCTTTCTGATCTTTGATTTGATTTCAGTGATATAAGAGGTAAAGTACAGACTGGAAACAATAGGCAGAAGTCAAAATTAGGAAGGAAGGAATAGTTCACCCAAAAATGAAAATTCTGTCATTGTTTACTCACCCTCAAGTAGTTCCAAACCTGTATGGATATCTTTTTTTTGCAGAACACAAAGGAGGATATCTTAAAAAGCTTGTAACCAGGCTGTTCCATAGTATTTTTTTCCTACTTTGGAAGGCAACGGTGACCCAAAACAGCCTTGTTACAAACTTTTTTTCAAAGTATATTGCTTTGTGTTCTGCAAAACAAAGATATTCATACAGGTTTGGAACTACTGAGTAAACGATGACAGAATTTATTTGTTTGGGTGAACTATTCCATTAACACGCAATATACCGCTGCTCAAGCATGACCCACCAAACCACGTTTCTGATGGTTCTTTGCTTCTTACGAGATCTAATGCACTCCAACAGGATGCAATATTTGGCAATAATGTGATATGACACTGGTGTCACTGAGATTTGACCCTTTCTTTTTAAAGGCCCTGGGGGAAGTTTACTGCATGGGATGGGCTCGCTATTTTTGAGGAAAACGCATCAGTTTGGGGGCATACAGAATATGACATTATGGCTCTGTTCCAAAACCTAGAGAGCTGCCTACGGAGGCAATATTTTAAGGCATCATAGACGTGCTCCTGACATTGCACACGTTTAAAGACTCAGTTCTTGTTTGGTTTCTGGCTGTTGTTTTTCTCTTATATAAAACTATATTTTAAAATGTTTTTAAATTTTATTCCAGAACGTTATTTTATGCTGATTTCATGCTAAAGAAACCTTTCTAATTATTATTGTGGTGATTAATATCGTGGTGGAAAACATGGTACATTTTACGAGTCAGGATTTAACAAACAGCATAGCTTGTTGTTTTTGCACTAATCTTCAAAAAAGATCATTAAAAATATAGATGATATCGCATTTGGGAAAACACACTTTGATTTTGGCTCCCTTTTACCATTACTCCATCTTCCTCTTTTACTCTTTCCTCTCATATTTTATTGACTGTTTCATCGTTGCTCTCCAGTTTATCTGAGGTGCTCACCTGAAAGCAGGGCAATCGGATTTCAAGCATTTCAAACTGGCTGAAAACTGGGGCTTTGCATCTAGCATATGAAGTTTTTGTCTCTTGCTGAGACAAGCTATAAACATGAAAGAACAATAAGTCAAACCAAGTTCATTTGTATAGTGCAATACACAGTGCTCTTTACAGAAAACTATTCCCTAATGTCCGCATTGAGAAAGCCAACGGAGATTGTGGAAAAGACAGCTGGGGGAGCCCATTCTCCTCTTGAAAAGCACATATTTTCTTATAAATGCACAACTGACAAACATTATTAAATTGCATGGTATGTAGAATGCTTTGATTAATAAATTATTTGTATATGTTAGCAAGACAAATGTTTACATTGTAAGGATACTGGCTGATTTATAGTTCATAAGTGAATACTATAAAATAGAATTATTCAGTGAATCATTCTTCACTGTCTGGCTGGTATAGTCTGTATTTGTCAGGAGACGTCGCTCCCTATAACAGTTTATAGTCTTTGAAATCTATTCTAAAATGACTGGAGGATATGGCTATGTAATAGCTGGAATGTAATAACCAAATTTCAAATTCTGTATAATAGAGTCTACATAAATAAATTGCTTAATATTGCATTTGTAGTAAGTGTAATTAAATTAGCAGCATCTTTTAAAGATTACCATAAGTGAACTTTAGATGACTGTAAAGGTTATATAAATGCAAAAAACCAATGGATCCATTTAGTTCAATTACTAAAATGCTTCGAAATGCCCATCACTATTTGTTCTGAAACTCAGATATCCCAAGGTAGAAGGAGGCTTCTTTCTTGTAGCTTTCAAGTATGTTTCTCCGTTTATACTCTGCAAGCTGCAGTATTAAGATACATGGTAATATCAGTACTTATCATTCAATCTGAGTGGGTTTATCATAACAGAGAGTCTGCTTGTGAACTGCTGAGTCTGCTCTCATGTAACACAAAGCAGCACTTAGGACTTCTCTTCTGTCATCAGCTTTTGGCTCTTCTACGAGGGCATGAATTACTCACTGCACCAACCCACCGACTGCAGTTGCGTTTGACGTCTGCTAAAACGAACAGACGATATTCTTAACTGGTGTCATGAACAGAACATGAACAGGCCTACTTTTTTTCACCCTCTCCTCCATTTTTCCTTCTTTCTCTAAAGCTTCCTCCCCTCTCCTCCATGCAGCATCCTCCCACCGATGCGCCTTCCCATGTCTCGAATTTTAAGAACTCCGCAGCCTTGCCAGGGATCAAAGAGGGATGAGTTTCATCCAATGAGAATGCACCTCTCCGCATGACAACACTTGGTGCGTTCCAATCAGCTCGCTCCATTTTTCCTACTTCTGTCTGTCTGTCTGAATCACTGGCATAACAAATTGCGATGTATTAGTCCGCGCTCTCACATTGTCTCAAATGTTAACAAGTACGTGTTGTTTTTTCCTCTTGAGCAGTTTATTTTCCGAGAATCGCAGACGGTGAGGCACTTCTAATCCATAAGTAGGGATTACTAAATTTAACTGAAGCCTTTGAAGTTACTGCACTAGATTTGGTCACAGACACACCATATTGCCCCGAGTTTTGCACAGCAGGTCTCAGCGGTAATGAGGTAATGAATCGGCGGCCTCGCAGGATGAGATTATCAACAGCATCTTCATTAATATTTGTCTCTAAAAATACAGAATATTGTCTTTTGGAACATATTGTGTAAATATCACAAGCTTCACCGACAGACCGACACTCAACGGACTTCATTCCGCAACTTCTGCTGCGATAACTGGAGAAACAAGTGCTGTCTACGTGATGAATTATTGAAATAAGCTGTGCCTAATATAAAGGAGATCAGGGTTGATCGAGCGCTGGAAGGCAGATGTCAGTCAGAGTTGACACATGTGACAGCAGTGTGTGTCAGTGTCCAGAGGCGATGAGAAGGGCCCAAGGGAATAGCTGTCTTGGGTCATTAGTGAGGAGAGGGATAGTGGGCAGGGTGGTCGGCCCTGTATCAGGCTGGACAAAGTGGGTCTGTGACGGATGACACGTGGGGCGGACAAACCCTCGAGTCCGATAAAGAGGAGGAAGCCTGCACTGAGGCAAACTCGGCAATGCTTTGCATCATTAGACCCCGAGGAGAAGAGCAGCGGCTGTTGTTCAGCACAGCTCCCCCTATAGAGTATCAGTGCTGGGAGTGATGCAACTCTTGTACAGCTAGGGAGCTATTACAATATGCACATGCACTTAAGAAGAAAAAAGCAAAACAAACTGAAAATAACAAAGCAAAAATGGATTCAATTCTAAAAGCATGCTTTTCTGAAGCACATTGTGCTATTAATCTGCCCACTTCAGTTACTGTTGCTAACTCAGACCGTTTTTATACAACACCCTGTGAATGATCTGAATGAGTGTGATTTTCAGCAAATGTGTTCATAAACTGAATAAAATGGATTAGCTTCAATTCTTACATGGGCTTGAATGAATCAAACACTTCAAAGTATTTTTAACTGTCGTGTTTCTTTGAAATAAATTGTTAAACTGCACAGAAAAATGCAGATCGGAATCAAGGTAAACGCTACTGACAGTCCAATGAAAAGAAAAAAGCTTCAAGTGAAAGCAATTAAAAGCGTAAACATCTCTGTTGCTAACATTTCTACGGCGCTGTCATTACTGCGACTCTTCAGTGACAATCAACACTACAAAGTGCCATTAGATAGATTAATTTACCTTAGAATTAAAAAAAATAAACTCATTTCAACCATTCTTAGTAAATTACACAAATAATTATAGGTAATAACATCTACATATATTTGTGTGCATGTGCATATATGTACATTTATATAACAGTGTGTAGGTGTTTTGCTTTTTCTAATGCCATACATAGTTTAATCCACTAATCCATAGCATGAACCTCTGAAGATTTATTTCAAGAAAAGAAAATACAGTGTTTCACTATTATAAGTGACCTGGCAGCAACGTCTTACCATATTTCTGGACAACGTCCAAAAAACTGCATTAAAACAAGCCAAATGCACAGATGCTCCATAGACTTACATGAGAAAAGAGATGAAGCCTGTTTGAGAAAATGGCGGATGGCAAACATTTACTACGGTAGGACTGACGGAATGTTTTTTTTTTTTTTTTTAAATGGGCTTAGTAATGGGCCATTGTGTTTGGATAAGAAATACAGTCCCGTTTTACACTAAGTGTCCCTAACACCTGTGTAATTACACAGTAACTAGATGTGTATGTAGTAGGTAAACACAGTGTAAGTACACACCGCTACATAGTATCTACAGCTGTAATATTTCTGTAACTACACACATGTACCAACCCTCGGAATGGTGTGCGTAAGTACAAATGTGTAACAGGACATTGGTAACAACACTTTTTTTCACTTCACTAAGTAGTAACATTAATTACATAGCTACGTTTTGTAACAGCAGTATGTATGTAAGTGATCAGGGGGTGTAGTTGGGTAGGATTAGGGATATGTAAAGTGGGTGGAGTTGGTGCACCTCTGTAATACCAGCGTATATACATGGTAACTCCTCAGGAACTGCCCACTTAATATAAAGTGTAACATTCTGGACACCAACCACAATTGTGACCCTGGGCCACAAAACCAGTCATAAGGTAGCATTTTACAAAACTGAGATGCATACATCATATGAAAACTTAATAAATAAGCTTTCTATTGATACATGGTTAGGATAGGACAATACTTGGCTGAGATGCATCTATTTGAAAATCTGGAATCGGAGGGTGCAAAAAAATCAAAATACTCAGCAAATCACCTTTAAAGTTGTCCAAATGAATATCTTATCCATGCATTTTACTAATCGAAAATTACATTTTGATATGTTTACAGTAGGAATTTTACAGAAAATGTTCATGGAACATGGTCTTTACTTAATTTCCTAATGATTTTTGGCATAAAAGCGACTTAAGACAATTTATAAGTAAAGCCTAATTTACGTTAGTCCTGTTACTCATTTGTACTTTAAAAAGTGTTGTTACCAATGTCCTGTTACACATTTGTACTTACGCACACCATTCTGAGGGTTGTTACGTGTGTGAAATTACAGAAATATTACAGCTGTAGATACTATGTAGCGGTGTGTACTTACACTGTGGTTACATACTACATACACATCTA
>JAUYWG010000022.1:4720041-4742119 GCA_034779775.1 Enteromius afrohamiltoni | reverse complement strand
ATGTTCAGTGCTTTGCTACAATCTGTATTGTTAAAAGCGCTATATAAATAAAAGTGACTTGACTTGACTTGACAATTCCCGAGTGCACAACAGAATTAAGTCTTTAAAAACAGCAAAGCCTATTCTATTGCTGATTGGGAAACACTGAAGGGTGAACTGCTCTGAAAACTGTGTGAATTAAAGTCTAAGTGAAAATGGCTTTATAAATATTAATATTGTAATGAGTCATGTTTTACTTTCCAGATGAAAAAATCTTACTCATTTAGACGCTTAATTAAAACGATTGTTGGAATGCTGTACATTAGCATGACAGTGATAAGTGCTACAAAACCACCCGTCTTTCTTCTGCATATAAAGCTCTATACATTCAACAGGGACTGAAAGAGGAAAAGCGCATAGCTGTAATTAACATGAAGAAAAGACCGGGGATTTAACAGCAAACACTTATTCCATATGACCTACTTATTCAAAAAGCATTTCCGGACTGCCTCCGGTTATAGCGATACTACATCAAAACAGCAAGATCAGATGCGTTGGCTTTCCAATCATACGATTACGATTTCATTCAAGTTTCTCAATAAGAACCAAGACTAAAACTTATACAACAAAGCATGAAAGGAGAAACCACGGCAGACGGACTAAACTTAGTCCAGACTAAACTCCTGTCCATTAGTAATGATGGAGTGGGCCTTTGAGACACAGACCATTAGGCCGGAGGAGTGTGTGTGGAGAATGGCCACCATTTAACACGCACTTCCTCTTCGACGGCACCAATGATGATACTCAAAGAATGGGCAGAAGCGAGGGAGTCAAGGATGAGAAGGGGATGAGAGAGATGAGTGTGTCCCTGGAAGACTGAAGCTGCTGGATACCAGTGATGGGAGAAGGAGTGTTCCCGTGTCTCTAAGCCTAGATGTTGAAATGTAGGCCAGGGAAGAGAGGAAGGAAAATGAGGGGCCGCAGAGGTAATGGCTCTATGACTTTCCATAAATCATGATATATGGAAGCATGGCGTCTAAGGCACAAATGCTTAGCTGGTGATGCTGTAATGCCGAGATTCATCCTGATAAACAAAAATAAAGAAGTAAGAAAATACAGGCTCCAAAAATGTGAATTACTAAGATGCCTGAGATATCCTGATAATTGCAGTATCACAGATGCAAACTTTGATTGCAATCAGGATGCCACAAGTTAAACTTTACATATGGGTGTGTCTCCTGACATAATCAAAACTCGACGAATATAAATTAGCCCTATCATACATCTGAGACTCATCAGACAACAATAATTACATTTAGCAGATGAACAATGTCAGTCTGAATGGAAACACATCGGCAACTTACTGTGGATTATTCTCGCGACACTAACGCTTAGTCGAGATGAACGGTGATTTGATTATAATGAGTAATATTTAACTCAGTGAGCTAAAAAGGATTTCGTTGTCTAATTCGGATCCTCTACATGCTCGCGTTCGCAAATAAACTACTAAATAATTCACGGAGGTGTTTACGCTGTCGTACAGATTAACACATTTCCGTTACGAGTCCCAGACGCTTGCGTGAATAAACCCAATTAAAACTGTTGTTCCCATGTTTATGTCTACGTAAGTTATCTCCGCATAATTATTAAGAAACCAAAAATGATTCCGCACTGCATTAGTGTCCGAGTGAAACATGTTAAGGCTCGCGCGCGCATCCTTATCAGTAGACTCGTCTGCATTTATCACTGAACTTAAACGTCTCTCCTGAGGAAAAGGCGAAAACGCCGCTGAAAGTCCAACTTTCCGTGTCAGTGAGACGTACATTAATCTAATAGTTACAGTATTAGAGTCTTCTGTCACATGAAATCGCTTACCTTTCCTTTTCTCCATACTGCGAGCACGGCGTCCTCTCTCTCTTTCTCTGTCACTCAGTCATTGTGCCGTAACAAGAGTTCTGCAGGGCGCGAATTTTGAATTCCTGTGTCGTATTCGCGTCGTTGTGTTTGTCAGTCAGGCGGCGGTGCTGGAACAGAGGGCTGATGGTTCGACAGAGAGATGCGCCACGGCGAGCGGCTCGGAGACGCGGCGGGCGAATGAACGAGCGTTAGGTTGGTGAGGTGAGCTCATAGTGTGTAATAGTCACTGAGCTGATTTGAATCAGGGCTCCTCCTGCGCGCCCCTCACGGCAAATCTCCTCCCAAAAATATATGTTCTGCGCTCCGGTATCGCGGCTCTGAGCCTCAGGAAACCAAAACTAATCGCATCGGATACGCGGTGTTGTTTTATCGATATTTCATCGCTAATACCGTTTCCAAAGATCGATATTCATTAATCAGTTGCTGAAAGATTAATATCTGACATATTCATGCTGCCTTCAAGCCAGAATAAGGTCTGAGCATGTAAATGCCTTGCTGAAACTGTCATTATTGACAAGCCTCAGCGGGCAGATTGTAACGCAGAGGAGAGAATTTGCAAGTTTGGTTGATGATTTAATCTATAAACACTACTGGGCATTATACAATACTTATATGTAGTACTTTATGTATATTTTAACAATATATTTTATTTATATATTTAAAATATATTGTTAAAATGCATATTTTTATATATTCTATTTTTAACAACCTTAACTCATCATAAAGGGGCAGTTCTGTTCACGTGCATGTGTTTCTTTCTTCCGTGGATCATAAAAGAAGATTATTTTGGAGGATGTTAGAAAGTTGCTTTGGTTATCATATTCACACTGTATAGAAAGCAAAGAGTCTTTTCCTAAAATATCTTCTTTTCTGTTCCACAGAATACAAAAATGCACAGTTTTGAATGATATATGGGTGGTAGAATGATAAACTAGTTTGAGTGAACGCTAGGAATAAACAGGTGTTAGGCGGGGTAGCGCCATATTTAATTTTTGACAGAAATTAAAATGATACTGTGCAGAGACAGAGATGCATTCAGTTGTTTAAAAATACTATTGTTCAGCTAATTAAATGTTCTTGCTAAAACACACACACACAACATCTAAAGCAGTTTTAAAAATTGCTAAAATTATATAATCTAGGCTCTTTGTGCAATGTGCCATAGAAAGATTTTAACTCTTTCCCTCTGCCTTGTGTTATAATCAATATGCTGTCTAACTTGCTAAGGAACTAAGGTACGTGTGCATAGCCTTTTAATTTAAAAGGTGCACCCATTCAGTCTTAATTGTGTGCTTGATATGTTGAAAAAAACACGTGTCAACGCATTCTGTTGTTAGTTTGATGAATCATGTAAAATGATAGCTTACAGTATATTTTCAAATACAAATTCAAAATGGTGATATTTGACCATTGGTTGTTTAAGTATTTTAAATCGGTTTAAAAGTTTAGCAGCTTGCAATTTACCTCACACTCTTTCACTGTTAAAACCTAAATGTAAAAAAATTATATTAGAGTTCTGTGAAAAGTAAACCCCGCCTCCTTTGATTTGAGTGGTCATCTCAATCATTTTGAGATTGATGAGCACTTATACCACTCAGACCATGGGAAATGGGAACTTGTTTTGTCTGCTCACACATTTTAGCCGAATCTTTCTCACACCGTTCCAAAATGAATAACAATGGAAGTTGAAATAGGACTGGAGGAATAAGTTGGGTCAGTTGAGGTAATAAACTAAAGCTGATCAGATCAGTTTCTTATTAATGGTATTACGTGAATGCAGTCTTCTTTATTAATACATGTTTTAAATGAATCAAGGCTATAAAAAACCATAAGGTCTGTTTGCTGTCACACAACGACAACAGAATCAATTTCCCTGGGATGTTCCCAAGGATTTCCGGGATGTCACAGTGCCCTCGCTGTGGGCTTGTCAGCTTTGCGCTCGTAATGGATTCAGTCATGTCACTGGATATTATGATAATACATTACGTGTGAGTTAGATATTAGGAGCACAAAACATTACCCATGCAGCACCTCTAGCACTGCCAGGTGGTGTCACTTTCCTCCAAGACAAATTTGAAGGCACACCCTCCCTTTTACAGACACCGGCTGCGAACACAAGAAGTGATCTCATTAGAGCTTAATTCAGAGACAAACCGTCTCGCCTAAAACTGACGTTCTTTTGGCGTGAGGATCTATTTGCTGTGTTGCGGTGCCGCGCCTCGACCGTTTCCAAGAACCTTCGCATTGTGCGATGAGACACTACAAAGCAGCCGGCTCTTCCCACGCGCGGGCATCCGTCCTCATTACCCCAGCACGGGCCCTGCTGCCAGCACTCACAAAGAAGCCAACCGCCCAGAGACAACGCAAGTACTGCTGCTCCAGCACTCTGACAAACAAGAGAGAGAGAGATGGAGAAAGAGAAGAACAATGGAGGAGAGAGAGACTCTAGCACCATGGATTTAAAAGAGCAAGAGTGGAGGCCAAGCTCAACCATGAGTATGCAATCGCAATGAACCCACTTAAAACCAGTGGAAGATGTGTCGGCACTGCTATGGCATAAAGCTCCTCTAAGCTTCAATGGTTGGTAACATACATTTTGTGTATAGTTTTGAAGGTATGCCCATCATGTCAATCTTAACCCAAGGGAAACTGAGAATGGTGGGCGAATACGGTTGCAATATTGTACGGTATACAGAACAACAAAGGCATTGTTAGATTTTTGTGGCAAAAATGAAACTTTTTCTGTCTTGCTAACAAGAGAAAAGGTATTAATGACAAACACACATACAGTGAGAGAGCGAGAAACAGAGCTCAGAAATACTTGGTGCCCTTGGAGGTTCTGTTTCACTGAGTGTATGACTCTCCAAACTCTCCATTAGGGGGAGAGAAAGTCTGTCGCAACTGATAGCTTCGCACAGAAACACCTTTAAACATTCATAAAAACCTACATAGAGATATCTAACTTGAATTAGCAAATTTGAACTTTTCATAATGTTCATGAAAAGCTAAAAACTAAACAAATAAACTGTCAGACCTTGACCCAAGAGCAAGACAAATGAGAAACTTGCCCACACAAACAAATTATGTTAAAAGGATTGACATCAGTTTGAAATGACATCACCGCCTATGAATGACATCACTGAATATCACCCTCATCTTTTATTGATGTCTTAATGCAATTCACATTTCTATTTAATGACAGCTGGAGATTCCCCCGTGCCAAAATGGTGTTGCTGCTGGACCTTTATAATGTGATTTCATATCGTTGACCTCTGTTATGGGTATCAGCATATGACAGATGAAGAGTTACTAAAGTTACTAGTATATTTGTGTCATTTAGTCTCTTTTTTTCCATATTATCCTATCCAAATGCACAACAAAAGAAAGAAAAAAAATCATTCAATTAATACAATAAAATAAAAGGAAGCATGCACTCTAGTTGCAGCTGACCCTAAAGTTACCTAAAAGCAACAACATTTGGAAAAAATAAGTAATAATAATAATAATAAAATAATAATTAACACTTGTTAACAAATTAATATAAATGTGTTTATTTAAATAATAAAATAAATAAAATGTATGTATTATAATAAATCAATCAATTAAAAAAAAACATAAATTAAAAAAAAAAATATATATATATATATATATATATATATATATATATACTGTATATCAAATTCTGTTGAGGCCACAGAAAAAAGGAAAAAAATGTGCAACCCCCTTTGCATGTATTTGTTCTATGAAAAGTGTTCGTGCTGCATGCATGAGCAACAGAGTGTCACTGAATATAAAAAAAAAACAGCCAATCAGACATGCACATTGACAGCCTTTCATCTGTTCATCAAAACATAATCAAATTTGTTTTTTCAAGCACGTCTTTGCATCTAAGCAACAGGATTTCTTGTCAGATGTCAGTGCTGTATCTTACATGCTGCCCACCACCAAGGGTGGTAGATGGAATTACCCCCCACTATATAAAGAAACAGCATTCGGCTGATGGTGGGTTTTAATCCAACACCCAGCTTCAGTATGTCCTCAATTTACGAACTGCAGAGCAAGTTTGTCCTCATCTTGTGCAGGAAAGTCACAGGCGGATCTAATGCGGCGTGGGCAGAATCTTCCTGAGCTCAAACGCAGAGAGTGGAACCAGAACATTAAGCACTCTAATGAGCCACTCAGGTGTTCTGAGCTGACCAGAATGCAGAGGAAGATCAACCTTCGTTCTGCCTAGGACACGCTTTCTCTAATAACCTGCTGTCAGTCCGAGCATGAAACGTAGAAACCATATCTGACCTCAGTTAGCTCTAGGTAAAGTTTAACTAAGTTAGAGTGTTTCATCTTGATGCCGCATTGGCTATTCACAAACAGTCTCCCACAGACAGTCCACTAAATGCCTGATGTACATAGCACACAAAACGAAATCACCAGTTCAAGTCTGACTGGCTGGCTTTACACAGCTTTCTAGAGTCACAATGAGCACATTTGAGGAGAAAAATTAAATTTACAATGTTGGTAATTTAAAAAAAAAGTTTTACGCATATCATCTGAATTCTGTACACTTAATTGAGATAAATATAAATTTTTCATACACTCAGTTGCCGCCTCTGTATTTGCTAGTAATGTACTGTTGTTCGGTGACGTGAAGAGCAAAATTAGACAATGAAACATACTTATAATTGCGCTTTACCATGAAAACAATGAAAGAAGAAGCAGAAAAGGTCTGAAGCCAGAAGATGGTACATAAAAAAGGAATGTTTGATGTATAGTACACCTTTGTCATAGACAAGGTGGAAATATTTGGTGATAGAAAGAAATCCAGAGTAATGATGTCCCAGTTGCTTTTTTGTTTTTGTTGGACTGGTAAGAGAATCACTTACACACCTAAAAAGGATTTTTACTTATCCGTGTCTCTAAATGGCCATGCAGTGAGTAGTGCCATTGTAGCACTGTTATTTAAAGTACATAAAAACAATGAAGGTAATGCTTGCTAAACACCTTTTTTTAAGTTCTTATTATTTTCAGACTTCAGATTTCAGATCCTTGTACCACACCCCCCCCTGCTGTGCAATTATTTAAATGGGCTTTCCCATGCAAGCCTGTTATTGAGGTACTGTTTCTAAATGGTATAAAGAAACACAGTAATTGTGCCTCGTCATTTTGCATGTCTTAAGACTTTTCTCGAGATTGAAAGGGATAGCTCACGCAAAATGAAAATTCTGTTATCATTTATACACCCCCATGTCATTCTAAACCTGTTCGATTTCCTTTGTTCTGGAACACAAAAGATGTTTCCTTTTCCACACAATGAAAGTCAATGATGCCCAGTGTAGTTTTGGACTGAAGTGATTATATATCAAAACAGCATTCTTCCACAGAGTTCCACAGAAGAAAGGAAGTCATTTAGGTTTGGAATGACTTGAATGTGAATAGAAGCTACATACATTGGTCTTATCTTTTTGGCGTTTGAATTGACGAGAAGATCATCACACTAATAAAGGTTGAGTCTGGCTATGCTTCCCTTCTCTGCCTGCCATCTCTCCGCACACGCTGCATCTCTCCACAGGGATGCCGAGCCTTCTCCTCATGCTTCTGATCCTGGCAGTGGGCCTATTGTATGGCAGCATCCTCTCGTCTCCTCTCGTCTCGTATGAGTCTCAAACACATTCACATTCCAGGAGCAGTCTCTGTCAAAATGGCATCAATGGCTATACGGCACAGAACAGCCTTTGAAAGCACCTCAGCCTCTATTACCTCCCATAATCGAAAGAGATGAGAAAGAGGCAGAGGAAAGAAAAAAGGGAAAGTCACAGTGGTGTCAGTGACTGGTTTGTTAAAAGTGTCTTTCCCCAAAGGTGCACTAGTCTCTGTTTAAATTCACTTTATCTGCCTCAAGTCTTTTCTTTTACTGTGAAGCACATTCTTTTCGTTTTGTTTCTTCTTTTCGTTTGTTTCTGCTTGGCCCTTTTAGGTGAAATAATTTCTCCTTTTTGTCCTCCCCTGCCATGTCAAAGCTCCCATGCTGGGAACCACTCCTCTATAAAAAAATATGGCACCAGAAAACCTCATTTTTTTCCTAAATGGAATCTTTCCACACTGCTGGGCGTCAGATAAACAGATCCAATTTGGCCTCTTGCTGGTCGTCCCATAATGAAGTCAAAATGCAATTATCAGTAATGTTTTAGAAAAGAGCAGATATAGAGGAACGGGGGGCAGCACACATACAAAGCACACACACTCGTACACACAAGCTCTGGGATTCAGTACTGAGACGCCTAGAACTGATGATATAAACAAATAGAGGGGAACACAATAGTCCAATAGTTTGTGTTCCACGGGAGACATTTTCAAGCAACATCATATAGTTTTTCATTCAGAGCAGCAAGATTTGCCGTGTGTAACAGTTCTTTTGTGATGACAGTGAGCAGAAAGCAATTACGCCAGCGTTGTTTGAGTAAACCACGCGCCTGAACCGAATTTGCAAGCTGCCAGGTGCTGTAGACTTTTGCAAGCCTTTGTGCCATCCAAGCTAATAAAATGCTGTTATTATTCTCTACGCGCCCATTTTTATTTAATTTTTTTGCTGAATGCAAATAGATCTCTCATTCTTGTTTTTTTAAACAATTAAACTGCTTTGTGCACGGGTCCAGAGCAGCAATGAAAGCTCAATAATTTTCCAAATTTGATGCACTTGGGAGAGCTTGAGGTTGTGAGTGCTTATGAATTTTATTATGTGCAACAAAGCGAGCAATGTGCAGAAAACCTTGACTTTGTGGGGCATTATTTATTGACAATCAAATAGTTCCAAACCTTTTTGAACATATATAGGACATTAATAATATATATATTTTTTTTTATTAAATGTGAAAACTGTGATGTTTTTGAGTCAGTGGGGTCCAATTATGTCTTTAACTTTTTGGACAGAAATAATTCAAGCATTATAAATTGATTAAAAAAAAAAATATTTGGAAAGACATACAAAAAAAGGTACTCCAAAAACATACCTATGCATAGAATTCACTACAAGTTCCAACTGAAATGAAAAAAATTACATTAAAACAAACCAACTTTTAACACAAATTATCACAGAGGCAGATTATAATTTTTTGTGTGGTTCCTTGCACAGTATTTGATTACGTCAAACACTTTAAATTTTACTACACTGAACAAAATTATAAACACAACACTTTTGTTTTTGCCCCATTTTTCATGAACAGAACACTTTTTCCATGTACATAAAAGGCCTATTTCTCTCAAATACTGTTCACAAATCTGTCTAAATCTGTGTTAGTGAGCATTTCTCCTCTGAAAAGTTGCTGGATATTGTGTATGTTGCTTGATTTGTGAATTAATACATTTTGATATTTGTCATGTCCCAGGTTTATGACATTGTAAACTTGCTAGGTAGCTCACCCGGTACAAGTTTTGTTGCCTGTATTTTCGAATATGCTAGGGCATTTTTAGCACAATCAATCATCTTCTTCATCTAACAGGGTCCTCCTAATTGACATTTTACTTTCAAATCGTCCCAAACACGCAAGAAGCAGCGTAGTGTTTTGCAGATATGTTGCCAGAGGTAAATTTTTCCAATAAGCTTTGAAAAAAATGTCATTTTTAATGTTCTGCAGAAGAAACTAGAGGTAAAAGGGAAGGACATGGTCCCTTTAATACAGACCACTCAAGAAATATCAGCCAATATAATTGCTAGCCCTAGCTTTTAAAAATAATTACAAAAGAATTACCAGTGTAAAGTTTTTTTTAAAAAAAAGAACTACACTCAGGTAATAACATACATCTTACAACTACATCTTCAAAACCTCAGACGTCATTACAGGAGCAGTACTGTTACATTTTGAAACTCTAATTGAAGGTGCCGTACATTCCCACTCCGTTCGTCCTCAGGGAGTGTGTCAGAGAACATTGAGTCAAAGAGCCACTTTCCATTTCTTCTATGTTGTATGCCCCTGGAGCCCTCACTCCCAGTCCAGACTTCTGCTCATAAAGTGGATGTCCCTGCTCATTAAATTTCACTTAGCTGTGGAACACAAGCCTAGATGCCGGCACCAAGTCATGCCGTCCCCTCAGAAAAAAGAGGGGACGAAGAGGGACCAGCGGGACCATGCTTCTCTGAACATTCTGCTAGGCTTCCACCATGTCTCCTGATTATTAAATGAGAAATATTGAATGAGACTGAATGCTGGACAAAGAAACAGGCCAACAAAAAAAGATGGCCCCAGAGATGGAAACATGTACAGGCGAGCGACTGTGTGTGTGTGTGTGTGCGTGCACGTGTGAGCGACCCGCTGAGAATTCAGTACCGTAGGTGTGTAGTGCCTGCTAGGCAGCAGAGGAGATTATAGAACAGGTGGTGCACTCTGTAGAAGAAGACACAATGAAGACCAGATACTGCAATGTTAAACACACACCATAAAACACCATTCTCAGAAGGCTAGCCGATGGCAAAAGAGACAGTGGGGGAAAAAATATTTTGAACCTCACCTACGTGAGATCTGCTTGTTGGATACAGGCAACAGTTTGCTCTAAGGACTGCAGTAGTCAATAATCATACCAAAAAAAAAAGTAGTCCTATTTCCAGCCTGTCTTTTCGAGGGCAAAATTATTGGAAAGTTTTCTGGAGTGCATTTGAATAGAAAGAGAGACATTCTGAATAATCCATTGTACTTGAAATGAACCAAAAAAGGATATGAGAACAAACGCTGTTTGTTAAATAAAGCATATTTTCCCAATTCATCTCAACTGACAAGCTGCTTTGGAACAAAAAGTTTTGAAGTACTTACACTTACTTACTCAGGCACTTACTCATAACTGCTTTTTACCTATGTTGTTGAAAAAAATTCACACTAACACATGAAGTACATACTGTACACTCTCAGAAAAAAAGATTTCACTGCTTGAAATTCCAAGGTTTCACTGGGGTGTTAACTTCTCAGTATGTTTTAGGTGCTAATATGTACCTTTAAAGTACCAATATAGACATCTTTGGTCCAAAGGTGAAACCTTTAAAGGCCCCAGCAAAACCTTTTGTACGTTTTTTTTTTTTTTTTTTCTGAGAGTGTACAAGCTCCATAAATAAAGGCCTCCTGGCTCAACCAGGACTTAAAACCCAGGACTTTCTTGCTGTGAGGTGACAATGCTACCCAACAAGCCACCACTGCCTCCCAGTACTCATACTTACACAATAGTGCAATACGATTTTTGACATTTTTCATGCATCGTTGTTAATACTAGTCCTCTCTGACACTATGATCTATTGTTTTTGATGATGTTAATTCTCTGAACACTCGGATCACTTGTTTGTGCAGCAGGTTATGATAAACGAGTCATAACTTACTAAAGCCTAATTAAAATGCTTTCCTGACACTGCAGAGAAACAGCAGATGTTAGCATAAGCTGACATGAGTTGAATGTCAAATTATAAATTCCTTTTCATGTTACAATTTAGACTATAATACATTTTGAGAATCACAAAATTTCAATCAACCCCAAATCCTGCATCCAGGCTATGAGAACCCAACCAAAAACACTAGACTTGACCAAAAATAGGAACTATTTTATATTATTTGTGTATTATCTGTATAGCGGCTTTTACAAAAATTTTGTAAAGTTTTTCATCTGTGATAATAAGAAGATTTAAGATTTAAGTCAACACATTAGAATGATTTCTAAAGGATTGTTTAATCCCCAAGACTTCACTTATGGCTGCTGAAATTTAATCTTTGCCATCACAATAATAAATCACAGTTGAAAATATATAAAAAAATGGTTTGAAATGTGTAATCATATTTTACAGTTATACTGTTTTACTTTATTTTTCATTTAAAAAAGGACATACAGTAAAACTTTATTCAAAAAATATTTTTAAAATGTACAGACCCCAAACTGAACTGTAGTGCATATTTTGTCATTTATTTGACATAATTAACATACCGTAATTTTCATAATATTACATGGTTCATTATTTATTTAGCTTATTCCTTTTATTTATTATCTTACATTTTTAAGCATATCTGTTTACTTTTTTATCTGTTACATCTATTCTTTATGCTTCATTTGCTTCTGTAAGAAAAGATTTTAATTATAATAAATTAAATACATAAATAATAAATTAACTACTAATTGTATCTGTTATAAAATACAAATAATATAAAATGTTATTTGTAAAAAAGTATGTTATCAGTTATTTTTTTTACTATACCGTTTATGTAAAAATTGTGCTAAATTACAGTCAACAATCAAAGAATCCAATCCATCAGCAACATCTACTTCACCCAGCAGGAAAGGCAGCATCTATAAAGGAATCTGGGTACCAACCGTCTCTGTGTGAAAAAAAAGGCTGTAGGTCATTAGTCTGATGTAATCTAATGCCTCCTATTGAGACTCTGCACTCATTTAGATCATTAATTGGACAGAGAGTCACCTCACCTTTCCAAGTTAAAAAGAAAAATAACTAACTAACAAACAAACAAAAAAAAAATGCTGATAGCATTCCTTTGACTTCATCCTAATTAATTACCATGGCACCTGGGGAACATGAGACCAACATTGCAGACATGCAGTCATATCTTCCTCCTTGTTAAGATTACGCTTTAGTGAATGTGAAGCCATATGTCATGCAGTGATACTTTCTATGAGTAACATGGATTTTGAGATGTGCTGCACAAATAAACTGAAAAATGTTTTCTTATGATGCAAATTAGAGGTGTTGTGAAGATCTGCCTGCCTGCAGAGTTTAGTTATATCCCTCTAGCAGAGCAAGTCTTTCCAATTCATTCTCCATGCACAGGGAACTCTGGCAACGTGAGAGCATCAAAAAGTTGTGAAATGCTAAAACTTTATGCAAATGAAAGGCAAATAACCCTGAACAAAAGCCAATATCTGTGAAATGAAGGCAAGCCAAGGTTGTAACACTGTTGTCAACAACGCTGGAGTTTTAACTGTATTTATATACATAGAGTATCAGTATATTGAGTTGGGTGGTTGGTGTTTTAACGCAATACCAGCTTCCTTTTCATGGTGAGTAACAGGTAAAAAAAAAAGCTATTTAAAAACCTATGAATCATATTCTCTAAAATGGATTCAGGGTGGACTCTGTTAAAAATGTCTTTGAAAGTGTTGCTAAGTAATATCATTTCCCAAGAGAAACCAGCACAATGTAATGAAATATGTTTCAGAGATACTGGGCTCTTGCTTAAGAAGCATTAAGATATTAAGAACCTCGTATTCTATTTACAATTTTTACAATAACATAATAGTCTATGGTAGTTTAGGGATCTGGAATGGCATAAAACACATTTTAACATCTGTGGAAAGGGGTTTTCTTGCATTTTTATAATGGCTATAGTACGCAGTGCAAATACAAAATGTCACGAGTTCGCACTTCCTTAATAATCATATAAAGCAAATTTGGCGTTCTGTCCGGGGGCCGAGCCGGGGGAACGTTAGACTCTGAGCCCTAGTGGTTTGAACCCTAGCGAGGGCCGGAGCTCGGCGTCCGGCTCATTCCCCATCTGCCCCCCCAGGAAGGCGCGAGCAGGATAAGTGAAGGAGAAGGGGAGGGGAAGGAATGCGCAAAAGTCGAGATGTGGAAGTGAAGGAAAAGGGTTTATTTGTACTTAGAAATTGGGTCGGATAACAAGGGGTTTGATTAGGTAATGCGGGCCGGCTGAGATTAATCATCCAGCGCTTCCTCCCAAAATTTTGTTATTTGCAAAACATTCACAATGTGTTTCCAGTTCCAACAGTTAAAAAAACACAAATCTAAATCTGATATTGTTAGGAAGTCTTTCTAGTAATAGTCTTTATATAATCTAATGCTAAAATTATAGCATTAGCTTTAGAAGTAAACACTCTGACTAGAAATTTAGACTTTTATGATGATTAATGATTAACAGCTGACACAGGTTCTCCAGACTTTGATCCATCTGTACATACACCCTGATTTCCAATATTTGTTGCAACAAAAGCAAGATATCCATGTATTAAATATAGAATTTCCCCAAACTTTAATCAACATTTTCACACACACCTCCAAATCAGCAATTTCATCCGCACTGTAGACTCATTCGGCAACACACCTGACTGTAATTTTCAAATGAACCTGAGGACCTGGATAAGCCCCCGACCTTGACATCAGGTGTGTTTGATCGAGTTGCAGCTAAGCTCTGTAGGAAATTAGATCTCCAAGAGTGAGATTGAGCATCCAAGGTAAATGGAAAATCACAGGCCTGCTTCGGTAATGGATGGTAATGTAGTCACAAGCTACGTAGTGTCACAGTGATCCTAATTCTGTTGGTACACACCCTGAGAACTACAGAGTCCCGGCTCAGATCTGTGAAACAATCAGGAGAAGCACAGTGAAGAGAATCTGATTAGCCCCACTCGAGAGTCCAGTCCAGCTCCACCATTATCCCATTACTGCAGTGTGTCCTCTCTCTGCTGCAATTAAGACAAACCTTCAGAGAGATGAGAGCTCCATCTCTTTACGGCAAATGCCATCCATCAAACATTTAGCTTCATATCAAGGGAGAGAGCGGTTGAGGCTCTTTATTGGTATGTCCGTTCACTCCATAGCTGGTATGAAATCACGGTGACGAAGCTCTGGGCATCTTTGTGGCGAGTCAGCCAGGCAGATGCGTCCTACGAGGCTCTGTGGGGGTCGAGAAGCTGGACTGATAAGATAGGATCTGATGTGTCCTTGCCAGCTGTGGAAGTTTAATTAAAACCTCCAGACACACCACCGTGGGAAGTGCGAGTGTGAGACGAGAGACAAAGCCAGAGTGCGCAAGATTTGTTGTCCAAAACAAACAGATCGAGATGAGCTAGGCCGTGTGCTTGGCGAAAAGCGGGGCATGAAGCGGTGGTGATTTAAAGTACTTCTAGTGGATTAGTGGGGATGTAAATGAAGGTTGTGAAGGGTCTTGTTAGTGGGTAACAAGCCATGGCACTGATGTCACTCCTCAAGAATGAGATAAGAGGCGGAGAGGAGACAGGTTGAGGCTCTCGAATTCAAGCGTGATATATGGCAGCTGGATTTGCTCTATCTGCATGCACTAAAGCTCAGCAAAACACTACAAGTGATGTGCTCAGTTCAGAGAGTCAATGCTAAGGTTTAATAATCAGCTCCAAATAGTTTTGTTACCAACTTACAGTTGATATTTTGGGGAAGTGAGTGACATTTACTACTCTTCTTAGTAAAAAAGTGACAATGACAAGAATTTACAGAGAAGAAAGAGCAGGAAAAGGTTAAGGAGCAGCGCAGTCAGTCATTATTATAGTCAACAAAGGGAGCATCCACAAAAGCCCATTTTTCTACTAAAAATGTATTTTTGAGTATCTGCCTTTTACTTACACACCAACATAGCAGGTCAGATTTCAAATATCCAGGGCTGTCGGTAAAAGATAATGCTATCGTGCTGGAAATATGCCTTACACCAAACCAGATTTTATCAACTTTGTTTTTTAAAAGTCTACTATTATTATTAATATCATACAATCCTCATCAAAATATGCCAAGTAAAGATTAATTATCATTTTTATATCAGTAAGTCTCAAGTTATCTGTCAGTATGTTACTATATAATGTACTTTAACTACATTATTTTCATAGGGTAGATCAAACTTTAATTATATTATATTTAAATTATAACTTTTATTTCAGCTAGTTTCCAACAAAAATTAGATTTGTATTCAGTTTAACTTTGAAATAAAAAAAGTTAAAAATTAAAAAACAAAACAATAATTTCACTTAAAATAATCAGTTTAACTAAAATGAAAATGAAACAAACTAATACAAAATTATTCTAGATATTTACCAAAAAAATCTCAATGATACTGAAATAACACTCACTTGAACCCACATAAAGACCCAAGCTATCATGAGCATCTGCTGAGCAAGCTGTTGTACCAAGTCTGACTTCAATTTGTATTTTTAAGAAAGAAAAAAAAAAAAACTAAAATAGCTGGTTAACGTTAATCTGGAAATAAATAGTTGCAGTGACTTTGTAAACCTACTTTTGAGCAAAATCCTTTCCTACCTGGAAATAATTCTCAGTTTTTGTTATCACGCTCAAAAAGATTGTGACAGGAGGGAAACTAGGGAATGTGGTGAGATATTTTGCACAAGCAAAACATATTTACCTGTGTTGTTGTCACTGTCATTCTCATGCAGTGACACCTTCCTACTTCCTTTCAGGATGGATGAGGGGAGAGAAGAATGGCAGAGATTGTGTTTAGCAGGCAAAGGCAAATGGCGCATTTGGAAAACAGCAGGAAACAAAAACACGACAAACGTAGCTTGTGAGACAAACACTGAAGAAATTGTGGAGGTAAAACAATGTGCAAAGAGGAAAGCAGACAAGAAAACAAGCCAGACAAGATGCTGTAAAAAAGCACTATTGTGCTTACTCGTAATAGGCAAACGCAAACTTCTAGAAATAAATACCCACTCTAATGAGAGAGGTGACCTATCGATTGTCTGGAAGAGAGGTGAGGGAGCTGACAGAGAGCTGGGAAGAGGATGATAGAGGCTTCTGTGAGACAGATTGAGGAAAGAGACTGTGGAACCATAACAAAGGCCTGATCCTGTCCAAATGAGAGCAGTCAGAAATAATCCCAAAGAGAGCGCCTCTGATTTATGATCTGACAATATCCGCCTGGAACGCTTCTCTCTCAAACACCGTGCCCCAGTCACAATTTACAGGCAGCCTAGACAGAAAAAGACACACTGCAGTGAGGAAAAAGACAGCCAGCGCAACATTAACTACCTGCAACAGCAGGGTAAATGGAAAGCGGAGAGAAAGATTAAATACTACATTCTAAGTGAGCATTTTCGCTAGTACTGACCAGACTCGTTTTATAGATATACAAGCTAACTATTGGACATTTCTTTTACTTCACTTGTCTAGACCATGCAACTTCACGTAACTGACGTCAACAGTGAGCACAGGACAGTTGTTGCTCATGCTGGTGTGAAAGTCTAATGTTGTAACACTGAGTTTATAAGACTATTTACCAGGGATGGGCAGTAGCGTCGCTACAAGTAGTGACGCTACTAGTTTAACTACATTTCTCAGTAGAGTGTTGGTAGCGTCGCTATTTTCTATTTTCTCGGTAGCGTCCACACAAGCTAACGTTACATTTCCCAAGAAATTCTGACGCTTCAGTACAAATCGGAAATACAAATGCTACGGATCACTGATCCTAGATCAGTATATGATGCCACCACCAAACATGGGGCCAATGCAGCCGCCCGCAATAATGTCAGTGACTTCTTCTTACTGTGGTTGGTAATGAGCTTTTTGGTGTTAGCGCCACCTTCTGCACCAGATGCGTGACATGCTTGGGTGAACACTTTTTGAAAAGATGGCAGAGGAAGGAGAGGAATTGATCCCAAGGGGGGAGTAACCGCGGCCGCACCTCAAAAGTTTATGGCGCTGACTGAGACAACGGTCTTTTTTTTTTGCCATGTTGGTACTGTTTGGAGTAGTTTATAATAATGTGGTTTGTCCTGTGGTTTAAGCTGCACTGAGTTACACATATGCATGCATTCAGATTACAAAACACACACATTCTCGACACCTTTTGTTATTATGTTTGATTCTGTTTCCAAATTGTTTTGAAACTATCTTTAAATAAATAATTGCACAATTATGCGTGCCTATCTGTTTGAATGACATTTTTTATCACTAAGGTAGCACTAATTTAAAGTTGGTTCAATAAAAAAAAGATAGCTTAGATGTAGTTAAACTACTTTTGCCATGTTGCTGTAGCTTAGCTTGCTACATTTCTCAGGGTAGTAGCTTTAGTGTAGTTAAGCTACATTCAATGTAGAGTAACTGATAGCTTAGCTCACTACATTTTCTAAGTAGCTTGCCCAACACTGCTATTTACAGTGAGACCTGCTTTTGATAACCACATTATATCTATAAATTTGGTACACAACTGCTCAATCATACACTGCAAAAACGGTTTCAATTTAAAAACTTTAGTTCCGTTGCTGCTCTGAAATTTTTAAAGTCCAAATAACTTCAACTCTCTTTATTGTACATTAAAGTAAAAAATTAAGATGAAAAAGATTTACAAAAAAAACTATTTACAAAAAGATTTCATTTGTTAACATTACAAATATTAAAGAATATTTTAACATTAAAATATTACCAAATATATTAAAGAATATATAAATCTTAGCTAATATCGAAATTAAAAGCTGTAGCTGTGAATATTTATGAACCTGAGCTATGAACTAACAATGCCAGTGCAAAGAAAGAAAGAGTATACTCCACAGCACAATGTCCTGTAATGCAGTGCAAAATTAATATTAATACAGTATATTGTGCCCTGTTGTTGTGGATTTATTATTATTATTATTATTATTATATTTGTAATTGTTAGCTCCTAACTAACTAATGCTTTAACTAATAGGACTATATTGTAAAGTGTTACCCCAAAAAATAAAATATGGAAACAATATATGAAAGATATTAATGTAAAAATGTAAGTATTTAAAATATTATATTACAAAGATGAAAAACATCAGTTAAGAATCAGTTTAAAAAGGCGGGAAAATTTTTGTGAGAAGACAATTAACCCCTACACTGTCACAACACTTTGCAGCTTGGCATTTTCATCTTTCTATATTATATTTTCAGAGAGCTAGGGTTAATTTTCTAGTTGAACTAGTGGGTGAAGTGAATTCAGAAATACTTCACCGGGAGACACTGTATTCAACTTCACACAGTCAGAGATTACAAGATCTACAAAAGTTAATGTATCCCATTTTAAAAGTATTGTTCTGTATATCAAAGAACAGATTTCCCTTCCTTATCATCTTACAAACCTGGAGCTTTTGAAGCTTTTAGCACATACCACATGACAGACACTTCAAAAATCATCCCTACATGGCCGACACATGAAAAGCCAATGGGACCGCTTCCAAATAATAAGCAGCAAAGCTAATTCTGCAGTAGTTTATGTGCCAACAACACCGCCATAGCACTGCCAAAGAGTGAAATAATTCCTTAGCTGAGGTTTAAGTGGGGCTTTACCACAGGGATCCCTCACTAGCTCGTGTTTCTTGTTCCTGGGCAGCTGAGTGGAGAAGTGCGACATGGGTGAAGCTGAATGATCTGACAGCATCGTGTGCTGTCTGCTAAATTTAATCGCCTCTGTGTTTGGACTCATTAAATATGAATTTAAAGTTTTTACTTTTCTGAAGAGTAAAAGGAGATGGCGCTACATCTTTGACTAACCGAAGGCAATTTTGACTGCAGTGTAATGAAAGTAAACAAGAAAACATATACATAGAAGAAAAAAACATCCAATAAAAATCCAAAAGAAAATCTGATCTGACAGAAATAAAACTAAATGCAATACATTTAAAAAAATAAAATCAGATAAAAAAAGAGTATTCTAATGAGTAATACTGTATCTCTCACAGTAGTTTAACAGCTTTTTCCATTCAGAGGTCACGTGTGTAAATAAGTTGTTGAAATAGTGGCAAATCAACAATTTTATTAAACACAAAAGTGGTGCATATGCAATACAATACAATGTCTGAATGTACTCATTTTTGGGCTTTATGTAAGGGATAATATACAGCTAAGCAGGTCGTTGAATAAAGCCCTGAAATCCACTGCTTCTGCTTTTTCCGTACATTTTGAATTTAATGTTGAAGTCCTCCATTTTAACTCGAGGTTAAGCATTTTTAAACCACAGGATGGTGCAAACTGTAAGCGGAGTGATATAATTAATAACAGTCAAGATGATGCGTAGTACTCGGATGAGCCTGTGTTATTAGTTTTACCAACAGAGTCTCACGAGCAATTCGTACATATTCGTACGAGGTGCCAAATTCGTACTAATTTGTCCGACCTCACTCGTACGATTTTGTACGATTTGTCTAAAACCACGTGATGTAGGTTTAGGAGCCGGGTTATGTTTAGGTCATTCGTACAAATTCATACGAACTAGCATCAGAATCGAGTATTCCCAGAAGCCGTGTAATAATGAAGGTGACAAGAAAATGCAACAACTTAATGCATATACAATGAAGCAAACACATACAGCTATAATAAAGTAGGTCAAGCAAAACTAAATTGCCTCTATAGACTTGTGTGTAGACTAACACATCATTTAACTACAGGCTTTATGACGTGCCTATATTTCTAATCTAGTGAACACCCTCAGTAATAGTTCACTTTCGTATCTGTGTTAGCATCTTCGATTAAGCCGTATGCCAGCTGACTGTGCAGTCCAATGCTTCCCTCATGAGTTTCCGTGAACTACTTGATGCTTAAAGCCCAAGATCAAAGAGAGTGAGATTATTTGATGGTGTTACCACTGCGACAGTGCTGCCCGCTCCAGGTCTATTTGAAGGAAACGGGGTGGCTTACCGAGCAGTGTGGGAATTATCAATTGGTCCTTGAGGAGTTTTCAGAAGAAACCAGCATGTCTGAGGATGGGCATCTGGGAGTTAGAGATCTCAAAACTAGAGTAGTGAACATTTTCAAGACGGCCTTTGATGACTGATATTGATTTGTTTAATTACTTTTTAATGATTGTCTCTTTTATGCCATTACCATGAATTTTTCATGTTTTGTTCTACTTGCTAATATAATTCCTTTGTGAATTGAATTGTTACAAATATCTAACATATAATTCCATGAAATACATTATATGTAAATGTAATTAAATCAGATATTAAAAACGGTTACACTTTATTTGAAGTGTAATTATACATACCGAGTGAGATTAATTAACTACATGTACATACTATACGGTTAGGATTAGGGTTACTTGCATGTAATTACGCTTAATTTATAATAGTAAGCATATGTAAAATGTAACAAAAACACCATCAAATATTTTGTGTGTGTGTGTTTAAAGGCAATTTGAAAAATAATTATTTTTTATGTGTGTTAACCAAAGTGGTTACCTTTCTGTGTTTCAAGTACACTCTCCTACCTTTTAAATAAATGCAAATTAGAAAAGCCTTCTAGAAATTCATTTAACTCAGTTTTTCACAAATCTTGCTCGCAAAATGAGAAGAAAACTATCAATCAATAAGAACGATTTTTTGAAAGCAGTCACTAATAAATATTCCTAAAAAAATGCACTTTGACAATTTTTAGGGCAAAGTGTGCGACCTCACGTTCAAGTTAATCATTGAAGGTCATAGTGCGATATTCGAAGGGTTCTATCTAGTAATATCTGGCACCCATTTACTCGCCCTGACGGGTGCACCTACATTCAAAGCCGTATCATTCCTTTCAGTTCACTGACCTCCTCGCGCTCCTATTCTTTCCCCTCTTCTATCCCACTGCCTCATCACAGACAGGCATTGTGAGGACGTGCCCGGCAATTAAAGCCAGCCTGGCGCCGGGGCTAATGAGATTCCAGAGCCACACTCTCTCTCTTCCTAACACCTCGCCAAGGTTATCGGCTAGCAAGCTCGCCCCACACACCGCTCCCAGTGGACCCCAGCAGAGAAGCTCTCTACTGAGGCAGAGCTACAGAAAAAGCCAAGATAATGTTAACTCCTGAAATTCATTTGCTCTGCGAGGGAAAGCGAGAGAGAGAGAGACTGGAGGAGAGGAAAAGGAAAAGGGAACGAGAGAGAGTGAGAGCGAGAGACCGAGCTGCCTCATTAGTGTTTCAGTCACAGCATCACTTTCTGCTCACGCCAGGCTTACATACTGAGGAGAAAAGCTGCAGTGGAAAATCACCTCACCTCTGACAAGTGCTGTTCACCAGGCAGACACAGAACAATAACGGTGTCTTACAGCGAGGCCTCCACCTCGCTCTTGCTTTCCCTCTCGCTCTCCCCTTCTTCTCTTTCCACATACTGTTATGTCTTTTATCAATAATGGATATGGTTTGAGAAGCTGCAGATTTAAAAATCCAAATACACATTTGTATACTGTATAAAATATACTGTATAGAACGATCAAATTTTTACATGTAAGAATTGTCTATCATTTATTTTTGCACCAAAAATAAAGGTTAATCACTTTTTTTTATAAATAATTACAATAGTAAAAAAGTGGGGGAAAATTACAATTATTTAAATCTCATATATTTATATATCTTTTTTTAATTGATTTAAATTTTTGTTATAGTAGTTTTTGTGAGCTCAAAATAATTTAGATACTATTTGCACTTATATA
>JAUYWG010000022.1:4692034-4719941 GCA_034779775.1 Enteromius afrohamiltoni | reverse complement strand
ATATATATATATATATATATATATATATATATATATATTTAGCTGTCATGCCACAGGAAAAAAACATATATAAATATATATTTTAAATGAACGAGAGAACAAGAACATCCTTTTACAGGTGACCTTTTATAGAACGTATGACATGCATGGAAAAAAGAAATGTCACGATGTTGAATATAAAAGATCATGGACATGTTGAATAATTATGAAACCTTCCACTGCTTCTCTGACCCTGAGACTTTTTGTCTACAGTACCATTAAGACTAAACTCAGTAATACCATAGCAGAACCAGAAAATTCCAGTGAACAATTATTAAAAAATATATACATACTAAAATAATTTTCCTTAAAAAAACTAAAGAACCTTTAGTGGAATTAAAATGTTAACGTATTTCAGTGGAACCATAGAATAAAGGACCTTCATTTACTGTATATGTATATATAAGGAAATTGCTTTAAATGGTTACTGATCACTGGAATAATTCCCCCTAAATGTGCTCATGGTTGTGACCATAACCATAACAATTCTAAATGAATCTTTACAGTTATGTACAGCTTAGTTTTATGCAGTGTAGGCGAACTGGAGAAGTAGCTTAGTGCCAAACCTAATCAAAGTCTTACGTTTCAAAAGAGTAATATCTGATACTATGTTTCAACCTAAATATGCTGACTTAAAATTGAGAGCAGACAGACATTAACTCGCTTGTCCATTCTAGAGCCAAAACAGAGGGAAATATACAGTATTGGATTATCCTCTGTAAACATAAAAATGTAGGGGATGAGAAAACAAACACTGCTAGATTCCCAAAAGGAGTTGAGGGCTATTCTTCACAGCACAGAGAGCAGCTGGGGGTGGAAAGCCCTAGTCTCACCAGATTTACTGTTGTGAGTCACATCAAAAGCAGAAAAATATCCACTATAAATAACTTCAGTGGCTAGCGCTCAAACTCGTGTTTTTTCAGTTTAGAAGAGACTCTTCATGCAGGGAGAGTGGGATGCTGTGGGGCCGGCTGTGAAAAGGAGCTGCTCAATGCCAGTTTGTGTCAGTCAGCGCAGACGAAACCCCCTTACGGACAAATTCTAAACAAGGCCTACTGAGAATTTGAGAAAAAGGAGTGCTGCCAGAGGTTCCTTTTGGATTAGACTTGAAATTTCTGGGTCAGATTAGATCACAACATGTGGAGTCAGTGGCCAGATGTTCAACCGAATTGGTGACTCTGCTTCAATGAGGCTTATGAATAAATCAAAAGTGGCCTGTAAAAATGACATAGTGAAATGGAACATTTAAGGGGGCAATACACTTAAAATAATAATTTATTTATTCAAAATCTTATCTTTTATGGTGTTCCAAACCCATATGTCATGTCACACACACACAAAATTCAGCGGAATGTCTCGCATGTTCTTCTCACATATACACAGTTTCCTTTCATGCCTCGATAAGGATATATTTTAAAAACAATATGTGTATGTGTGTGTATAAATATACTGTTGTTAAAACAAATCCGTTTTACGTTGACATCAACATGAAACATTAGCATATTGCCTGTCCACTTGTTGCCAGCACAGATCTGTGAAAACTTGATTTTCGTGTTGGTTTAATTGAAAATGCAAATTCATTCTTTGCCACTAGGTGCCACTTTAGAAGTGTTAAAAGCTCACAAACACTGATTTAAATTAAACTGAGTAATCACAGCAAAATTAGCGTCATGCAAAGCAGGGTTTGCAAACATGAAATGTTAAACGAATCGTTTGGGAGTCGTTGAGCACATTAGGTAAATAACCCATAATAGGGACACTTTAATACTAATATCAAAAAACTCTTTCAGAGTAAATCATTCAGCATAGTGTGAAGAACATTTTGAAAATCAGCACCATTTTACACTGGTTGACACTCCAACATAGTAGGTGGCAGTATTACACTCTCAGGGTATGTTTTTCTGGGAGGGGTTGGTTTAGGGGTGAGGCAAGATGTGGTCCTTTGTATGATTTCCTACGAAGTTGTAAAATATGCACAATTTTTCACAAAGCATACAAAGTTGCATGAGCAAGGCTGTATGAAATCATATGAATTTGTCATAAAATATGCACAAATTACCATGAAAATGGGTTAATTATGCATGTCAGGCCAGTATTTGGTGATGTCTGTGCACATACCAATAGACCGACAGGACCCTGGGTCAACATTGTGATTAGCCAATCAAATCTAAAGTTTAGGCTTACAATCAGTGTTTGGTGCTTTGCACATCAGTGTCAGTCATCTATCATTAAATATAATTTTAGGCATTACTCATTGGTAAGGTTAGGTTTAGGTGTATAGATATGGCCAAAATTAAAACTTTGGATTTAATGTTGCATCAGATCAACAAAATATATTGACCCAGGAACACTTTGAACCAAATCAGTACGTGCTACGCATGCATGACTTTACATTTTTGTAGTCTACACAGAGACAACATTTGTATCATTTTCAAAAACCTGAATCCCGTTTTTAAAACTTTGTGTTTTCAAAGTGTTATACATTTGCCAAAAAGACCACAAATCAAACCAATTTAAATATGAATTGGATTTTTTTTTTTTTTTTTTTTAATTCAAACTGAATGTTTTGGCCATAACAATTATGTAATAAAAATATCTTCATAATAAATAAACATATAATAATACTTATTTTCTTACACACCACATAAAAGTAAAATATTTAAGATAAATAATGAAATGAGAAATGAACTAAGCAAAACTGCAAGATATAAAGTTGTAATTGTGAGTTATTAAGTCACAAATGTGTTATTTATTATATTTCCTCATCCTTGCCTGAATGTGGTAAACAGCAGAACTGTTCTCTGCAGGTACAGTACACATTGTCATTGTGGGATGTGTCCCCTGGCAGCTTAATGCACCAGACAGTCTAAGAGGGAAATCCAGTGGGCGTCAATGGTGACGGGTTCTCGACTACCTGACAGCCCACTTCCTTCAACCATGGCACCCGTCGGAAAGAACGTCTAGCACTGGAAGGCTAACAGACAGTGTCCTCCATTGGGATTCAAATGCTCTTTGGATCCACATAATGTGGCTCAAGTTTCATTAGCATGAGGCTATTCACGCTGCGATGTAGCAAGTAAGCTCGCTATTGCTTTGAGATGTTGTTGCTATTGTCACCATACCAAGCGGCGGCTGTAACTTAACGTGACGTGATTTAAGAGTATTAGGAGAGGCGGTGATTACAACTCAGACTCGCAGATGTGAAGGAGCCCGTCGCTCAACATAGTTAGCATGCAAAGTTTAGCATGCAAATTCAGCGGTTCAATGGGGCGACAAACATGCACATTAGCATCGCCGACACTCAAAACAAATCTTCTCGCCCTGCTCTCAACGTGACACGTTCCACCCGCCCAAACCCCCTGCAAACAATTAGGCCACAAGGCTTTTAAGTTCACTCATCTTTCATTATAGTCACAATTGTGAACAAAACCGCGTTCTTACCGATAAGCTTGATGGAAAGCTTTATTATGCTATTTAACAAAGGAATGAATCGGCCCCTTTTCTCTCGCGCCGAGCGGCATACAAAGCACTCGACAAAAGAGCGCTCGGGCCTGACAGGCTCGGCTCACCTTCGCTGGGGCTCATTTGAATATTCCCATCATGCTTCATTTCAGGGTTCAGCCAGGTGGCGAAATGGGGTAAACCAAACACTTCCAAATGAGAGGCTTTCTAATGCACGCTAAGAGACCTCTCTTATTTTCATATTTCAGACCGACCTGTGACTTTGTGTCTGCAATTTGCATGAAACACAATTGTTCGGCTAATACAGATGGGGCCTGATTGAATCTTTCCTTTTCATTTAATCAAAAAGAGGACAATTGCTGTATTTTTCTCAGGAGCAGCACGGGCGTACCTTTGGCCCAGAATGAGATGACAGCGATTGTTCCAAAAGAGTTTTTGTGTTATTTCATTTATTCATCTACTTATATTCATAACTCTTTTATTTACCATTTCATATCAGTATCTAGGAGTTTTTCCTCGCCCGTGGGACTGGTTTGTAATTGAGATTGCTCCAGAAGACCACAGCCTTCTGATCCTGTCACATTCATTTCCTGCTTCTGCCTCACAGGAGAATTCCAATTACACCTGCCGTCTATTTGGTAGCCTAAGCGCTCTGTGCCGCTCGCTGTTTTTTGCTGGAAAGTGTTTGCATCAAGGAAAAAAGAAGGGTTTAATCAAGAGGTGGATGCAAAAAGTGATTGCCAGGAGGGAAGATTGCTGAACTCATCAATGACATGCTCATCAATAGTAAAGTTAGTGGTCAGACTGCAAATCGATGGGGACTAGAGGGAACAGTGGAGAATCTTGTCATGCAATACGTTAGAAATAGTTGGAAGAATGTGTCATTTTATATATGCTTTAATATTTAAAATACAGGAATATTTGCTAGGAAAGTTCACATGTATAAAGACCTTCTGACATTCTGATAAAAGCATTTAAACTTCGTTTTAGAAGTGAATATACTTTTATTTTTCTATTATGAATTTTACACCTGTTTCAGGTGCAATCTCGGAGCTGTCAGAACTTGGTCTGTTCCGTATCTTGATCTGAAGAAGTGATTTTCGAATAGAACTTAGGGTTCATTTGAAAAGCTGATCTGTCAATTCATATGAATCTATCTGAGGTGTCATTAAATTACATTTTTTAATGCTTTTGAAAGTCATTTTATGAAAATGATTTATGAACAATATTTTATATAAAATGACATTTTGAAAGTTCAACATGTTGAACTCTAAACCAGCTAGAAAATCAAAGCCATAAATCATAGTTGCATACCAAATTTGAGGTTGATATCTAAAAAATTAGATATCAACAAAAATGAACAAATTTTACAGTTAAAAATTAGCAACAAAAAATAAATCAATGGAGATACTTTTGTCGAAAATGTCCTGAGAGGAAAAATTTGCTGTACCTAGTGTAAAATTTATTTATTAAAGGAAATGAGTGTGGAATATTAAAGTTAAAATAAAAATACACACGAGCCAAAAATGATGCAGTTAGCATTAACACAGGCAAAATGATAAAAAAGGGGTTAAAATGATAACACTTTATTTCAATAGTCTCATTTAGATATTCTTTGCAACTACTGTACATGTCAACTAGCAGTCATTAGAGTATTAGTAGATTGTATTATAATGTATGGGTCCACAGCATACAACATACTAACTATCAGAAACTTTGCAAATATGTCAACAGTCTACAAATGAATGAGAATTAGATGATATGTAGTTGACATGCAGTTACAAAATGACTTTGTTAGTAGAAGTGACTGTACTGTGCTTTCTTTCCGTAACAACAACTAACCTTTTGCTGTCATTTAATTTCACCTAAGTTAATTCTTCATTAAATATCTTATAACAGTTCTCTCAAATGGTAGTATATAGCTTATATGAATAATCATGCTAAATTAACATTATTTTGACAGGCTTTGTTAAAACATTCTTGTCATTCCAACAGAGAACAGTATATCCCAGTCACTGAGTCTCAGTCCCCTCGAGACAAGCTTCAGTTAATGCACTCAGTAACAGCCTACAGTGGGCACAGTTCACAACCATCAAACTCAATAAAACCCACATCAATCATCACATATTTGCCCCTACACAATGCTACAGTTGCGAAGTGAAATCACTCCGGCTATTTACAATCTATGGATCAGTCTGTGGGTTGTGCTTTGGGAATCTGGGGGTACTAACTGGCAGATAAGTACTCTTTGATGGAGCGGCTCCTCCTCCTGTCTCGTTGTCATGCATGAGTGTGTGTGTAGGACTCTTATGCGTGTGGCAGAGGCAGCAGACTGTGAAACAAGCCTTCTTCACTCAAACTGAGAGCTAATTGGGTGTGGCTGAAACAATATGGCTTCCTACGGCTCAGTAGAGACGAATGGCCCCTCTCCCAAAGATGGCAAACTTTGCTTTTTCCAGGGCATCCAATCAGCTTAGACAATCAACAAACATCGGGAGGATACATTGTAAATCTCGCCATGACAGGCCACTGAAATGAGAGATTTTACTCAAAACGACAATAACTGTCAAATTGAAATAGGATTAGGATTTCTGCGTTGGAGGCTCACATTGCACATCGTGAGTGAGAGATGTCATCATGGCTGCGTTTTGCTGTTTGAATTGAGTGATTTTTCAGGTTGAGTGAAGAAAACCTAATGTTATTTGAGATTGGAGTAATGCTGGAATTCATCTAACGACGGCATGAATGATTCGTACACATTATCAGCAATTGTTTTCAGCTATGAAAAAGAGTAAACAAAGAGACGGCTGACTGGCTGAGAGAACATTCTCCCACAAGGATGCACAATGCCGAGATTCAACCAATCTCACGTGCATTTGTCCTCTCGTGTCCTCCATGTAATATCGCAGGGACTGTCTTTGAATGAATCACCCATATCACTCAGGAGCGCATGCAATAAGCTAGAACACAAATTGAAAGCTAGTTTCTCTAACCATAATATTATTTTCAGTTGAAATTCTATTTATGCCGTGTGTGATTGGGGTTCTGTGATGGACTGGCCATCCGGAGAGTTTCCCTGCTTACACTGGGATAGGCTCCAGCATCCCCACAGCGCTAGACGCGACAAGCAGTCTGATTATAGATAGATGGATGGATGAACACAAATGGATTATAGAAAGATGGATGGATGGATGAATAAACATGAATGGATAGGTGAATGGATAGATAAAGGAACATGGTTGTGGATGGATGTGCACAGATAGATGAACATGTATGAATGGATGAACGGACAAGGATGGATGGATAAACTTGAATGGACGGAAGGATGGATGTGAATGGATGAATACATGGAAGGATGGATGCATCTATGTGGATGGATGGATGGATGGATGAACATGAATGGATGAACACAAATTGATGGATGAAATAGATGAAAATAGATGAACATGAAAGAGTGAATTAATGGATGGAGGGACAAGAATAAATGGAACGTGAATGAATGAATGAATGGATGGATGGACAGATGATACATTAACATGGATGGATGGGTGTATGAGCAGAAATAGAGCATTATAAATGAATGGACGAACATGAATCGATGGATCGACAGATGGCTATTTTGAAAGATAAAACTTTCCAATTGTGTTTTTATAAATTTTTCATTTAATAGATTATTTTTGGGATCAAGTTTAGAAAAAAAATACAATAAAACAAAATTGTAAAAAAAAAAATTCTTTACATGTAAATGTTTTTATATGCTTTATATCTGTCATAATATGTCCATAATATTGTTAATATGTAAAATAATTATGTTCATAATAATGAATGTTAGTGGGGACGGTACTGACTTATTTATTAAATAAATAAATAATACAAATAATCTTCTTTTACTTTCCACAAAAGAAAGTAAGTTATACAAGTTTAGAACATAAGAGTGAGTAAATGATGCCGGTGAACAGTGTTTATTAAAGATCTCTTTACGCCGACATTTGTTTTGTTGAAAGCTGACATAGTATAGTCTTTTTATGTTGCATTACATTACACTAACCATTACATTACTTTACCCATTATGTGGTTTTACCCCAAATCGGCTCTGTGCACTGCATCCTGTAGTTTGTAGAGCTCTGCATGACATGAATTAGTAAATCACAGCAAGGATTAAGATATAGTAGGTACACACACACACACACACACACACATAATCCCCAAAACGACTTGTTGCAGTTTAATGGCACCACACCGTAAAAGCCAATAAGTACTAACATTTGCAGTCAGCTACAAACCACAGTCTGGGTCTTCAGTCTCCAGCTCAGATCTTATCGGCGTCCTGTGCAGAAGCAAGACTTAACTTATCTAAATTTGCCATGGACTCAGCTAGAGAAATCAATATCACACCATCTTTGTGCACAACAACACACAAACTACGACCATAGGAAAACACACTTTACAATCTCTTGAATCTTTGCCCTACACCTCTTCTACAAACACTAAATATCAAGCAGAGACAACAAGGAGGATGTACTTGTTTATCTAAGCGGTCTAAAAAGATGCACAATATCCTTTGTGCTGTCAGTGTTGTTAGGATTCAATTAGCATGCCTAAAAGAATAGTTTGCTCAGTAATGAGAATTCTGTTATCATTTACTCTTGTCATTTCAAGGCTTTAAATGACCTTTGTTCAACTTTGAAAAACAAATTAAGATATTTTAATGGAATCTCCATACAATGTTTTATGAAGCAATTTTTAAAGCATCAAAGTTTTTAGTAAAACTAACTTTCAAAGGGAGGACATTAATCTTTCAGGTTTCATTGAAAAAAGTTTCATTTATGTTTTGAAGATAAATGAAAGTCTTAAGGGTTTGGAACAACATGAGGGTGAATAATGGATGGCAGAATTTTTAGTTTTGGGAGAAAATAAAATTCTACCCTTCACTTTTCTGACATTTTGAGGAGTCTTTACCCAGTTCAACGTCAGTTTGAGCTGGTGAGCTCCAAACATGTCAAAATAAAACCATAAAAGCAATTGCCTTAATTACTTACATTTCAGTATCTTTATCAAAAACAGAGCTACCAAATGATTTGGGACACAGGGAATTTGTGGACTTTTTTAATTTGGACAAGTTTTGATTTAATTTTAATTTTTTCATAATAATAAATAATACAGATACATTTTTATTCAAACTGGCATAAAAATGCTACTGTTGCACAAGTGTTATTTTACACATTTCTAAATAACAGGAAGACCTGTTAGTGTTTATAATTTATTCACATTGAAGATTTAGAAGCATTTCTGTTGTTAGATGTTTGGTGGTGTAGTAGAGCTTGTTAGCTTGTTCATTTTACTTAGTGAATTCTATTTAAAAAATGTGCAAAAAATTGCAAAAAAAAACCTTTTTCTCTGTTTTCTTCAGAGTACGCCATTAGGGCAGTACGCCAATAAGTAAAGTCATATTACACAATAAAATGTTTATGGAGATGTGTACTCATCTAATTTGATATCACTCTTAGGCACCAGAAATAACACTGCTGGTCAGGCATTAACTGGCCATAATATCAAACAACAGGCTCTCTGCTAATTCCTGCGTGGAGAGGCAGTAAACAGGATACATGCTGCAATTACAAGTGTGCATTTTTAATCAGAGCAGGCCCTTTGAGTCAGGGATAAGCATGTGACTCAGCCTCACATCATATGCTATATTATGTTTCCGAACCCAAATGAGGTCTCACATGTCTCTTTATATACATTACATCAAATTCATACATATGGTCTGATATCAGAGTTACCACATAATGCACAAACGAGTGGCTGGATCAATTAGTAGTACACTGTGTGCATTTGCAGAGCCCGGCCTACGCTGGCAGAAACCCATAAAGACATATACAAAGCGGCAGACGGGCTGGAGTACATACAGCTGTATCCCCGTGAGGGCAGTTAGAAAAAACAGGGCAGACAAAGCAGCTCAGGTAATTAAACTCCATTCATGCTGTTAGTGAGGATCAATACCGGCAGTTAAACCGCACACACTAAAGGCTAGAGGAGCTGGAATATTAAAATCTTTTCATCTCTCAAAAAGTCGCCATTAAAAGCAGGCCGGAGCGATGCCACAGATCCCAAATCTCAAAAATGACTGTGTTGCCCTAGCCTGGATGTCAAATGCAGATTACAGCGATTGTGTCACACGCTTCCCCTAGGGCTAAGCGGTTCTAAACGCACTTCAGAGACAGAGAGAGAAGAAAGCGGTGGCCGGGACCCCTGAGTGCGCCTGTTCCTGAACTCGGGCAGGGGGCGACGTGGGCAGCGTGTTCGCCGCTGTGGGGTGCCCGCAGACAAAGGGGCACAAACCGCACGCCTATTGCTCGGTTTCTCAGGACGACTCAGATGTTTAGGTATTTACCAGAACAAAGCAAGCCATCTGGTTTATCAACAAAGTGTAGCGTCTCCATAAAGACCACAGAGACATACAGAGAAGGATACAGCGTATCACGAAGACCACAGGAAAAGGAAGGGTTCAATCATAATTAAGAGAAACCCCCCACATTTCAGCTAATGAGATCCGGTACCCTGTTGGCATGGAAACGTGATAGCACGTGCCCCCATCACCACAAGCCTCTGGCAGGAACTGCCGTCTCATCTAAGCAACAGCCTATGAAATGAAAAGGCAAGGATAACATTTAAATCTGTGATATCATAGACGTGTTAAGATGGATGTATTTGTGCATGTGTGAGCTTGTGTTGACAGCACACCTGTTGGAGGCGTGGAAGCATGTCAGTAATCATTAAGTTAATGACAGGAACAATTATCCAGCGACATGAATGGCAGCTTATGCGCCTCTCATCCATCATCTGTCGTTCTGACTGACATGTGTTCAGGCTGCTTTTCTTAACCCTTACATTACTGCTAAACGCCATTATAGCATCACAAGGCAAAAGAGAAACGGACAGTTTGATGATGTCATTTTTAAGAACTGACTCATAAGCTGTGCTTCCATTCACAGGGTCACTACATTGTGCACTGCTCTCTACACTACATTATGACACATAATATGTGGTCCTGTACCTCAAAACCAGTCATAAGTCTCATTTTTATATTTGTAACAATAGCCAAAAATACACTTTTTTTTGTTAAATCTTTTTGAGATCTCATTTATTCATATATTATGATTGTACACTGAACAACGTTTTTGATTTATTTTGTGTTACATCCATTGTTTTTTTTTTAAAAATTGCAAAAGCCCTAACTTTTTATAGGTGGCTGAAATTGTTAGAACACTTGGCATATGTAAGACGTTTCAGTTGTTTTTGTTGAATTGACGAAACCATTGCCGGTGTCTGCGATGGAAGGAATCTGCTCGAACATTGTAAATTATGGACTTTCCCCAACAAAGTCCAGACCTCAACCCCATCGAAGACATTTGGGCAAATTTGGGCTCAGTTGGAAAATAAACTGGACATATCTAATGTACAATCAAAGGAGTTGCAGAAGGCATGGGATAACATTAGTGTTCTTAGAAAATATATTGACTTTATGCCAGAGACATGACATTACCTGTACTGTACTCTGGATTACATAATCAGATTCCAAAAATCTAGTATTATTCATTTTTAATGCTCAAATTAGATTGCATTTACTTTTTTAAGGAATACCTGATCAGTAAAAAAAAAAAAGTTTAGTTAATATTTAATAAACAGCACATTTGCATGTTCGCTGTTGTCTGATGGTGATTAATGGTCATATTTATGCTCAGGTAAATAAATTCAATTTTATAGTGTTTTAATAAGTTTTTTATCAACTCTCACAGCAGTTCCTACATTAAGTCCAGTTTGGAAACCCTGGTTTAATGTAAGGCTAAATGCATTTTCTGATGTTAAAATAAAATGGAATATATTCTTTCTCTTGGCTTTTTTTCTATCAATATGGTACATATTCTAACGTTTGTATAAAATGCAGTGTAATAAACCACTTGAGATATGCAGCACCCCTATATTTAGTGTTTAAATCGAAGTTCTTTTGTGATGTGCAAGGACTGGAAGGTTAATTTTCATCTCTCCACCTTCTAAAGTGATGTATTTGCTCCATCTTAAGTCTCACTTAAGATGGCCGGACATCCTTTCAGCAGGGCTGAGTAATTGGAACGCACCCATAGACATCACCTTGTGTAATGTTCTATTTTTGATGCCCAGTTAGCGTCATGAGCAGACAGAACGCGGTGTGACACAAAGAAAAATGCTCCTGCAGTCCCACAGACTCACAAATCTACACTTCTAACTATCCGACACAGGCAGATTTTCCAGCGAAATGACACCCCGGCACTGATGCTCTGAAGTCTGTGTGAAAGCAGGCGCTCTGGGCTCTTTTCCTACGTGGGAAGAAGAGAAAATGCAACACGGTTTGACTCTAAACCCCAGACACAAACTGTCATCCGACATAATGACAGATATCATAAAATTCACTCCTCCCTTTCTCAGTCTTACTTCTCACTTTCTCTTCATTGATCTGTTTGAAATCTAAACCACATGCATCTTTCATCAACAAACCACGTCACTTCTAGACTGATGGAAACAGAGTGACAAAATGTGGCGCATGAGCATTTGTTTTTACCAGAGTGTATTTATACGTTTCTATGATTTATGTACTATATATACAAGGTTATGGTCAGTGCCATTTTTACATTTTTCAGAAGCTATTACTCTAGTTTTAAGTGGCCCATGATCTTTCAGAAATGATCTGAATATGCTGATTTGTTGCTTAATAAACATTTCTTATTATTATCAATGTTGAAAACAGTTGTGCTGCTTAAAGGAATAGTTCACCCAAAAATGGAAATTGTGGCATATTCTACTCACCCCCAAGCCATTCTAGGTGTATATGACTTTCTTCTTTCAGTTTTTTAAAAATATATCCTGGCTCTTCCAAGTATGATAGTTCCGGTGGATAGTGGCCATTATTTTGAAGCTAGAACTTGGCGCTCTTGCAGAAAAAAACATCATTTATCATCACTTTTGATTAATTGCATGAATTAATTGAACAAATCAGTTTAATAAAAGCATTAATTAGCTTTTTGGAACTCTGTTTTTACTGAACCTCTTACCTCTTGAACCTCTGCTAACGTATTAATTACTTTTTACAAAAAACATATTTACCCCAAAATACAGTGTGCTGTACATGCTGTATATTAAACATTTGAGTCATATGCATGTACACACACCAGTCAGAGCTAAAAGAAGAGCACAGAGGAGCCTGATGAAGGTCAAATGTCAGTCTCTATCGCTGTGACAAACGAACGAGACAGAGAGTGAAGCGATGTAAACGTTTTTCCCAAAGGCGACGAGGCTGTTTTGTTCCAGAATTCGTGTGTTTCTATGTGTTGTGAGAGAGAGAGAGAGAGAGAGAGAGAGAGAGTGCTTATTTGTGTGTGTGAGTAGGTCAGTGATGGATGAGGAGGGCACTCGTCTCTCCCCCAACCCTCACCCCCCCAACGAAGTTTACCACTGCTTATTTGTCATTGCCATCAGTGGGCCAGAGCTCTCACCACAGGATCAAGCCCCACTTTATCTCTGTCTTACAAAACAAGATGGTACCACTAAAACTACACAAAATATCATTCAGCCGCTGGATCCTCTCTTCTTTGTAGTGATTGTTCAGTGCCAGAGAGAAATGATGGAAAATCTGCAAATAAATGTTCTCCTTGATCCGTGTTGTTTGTTGAGCTGCCCTGAGCCTTTGTGGTATGTATTATCTCACTATCGCTCACGTCCACCTGCCCTTACAATGATATTTGCTTCAGATATTAAACTACACATGGTAATATCTGCTCATCCATAACAGTATTTTACATTCCTGCTCGTGCGATGGTGTCCTCGAGGGAATTCAGAGCAGAATTTTAACAAGTGAGAACGCCATCATTTAAACATTAAGGGAAAGAACATGCTCAGATATGAACACGTATCATTTTCACCACTGCTCTCACCTGTGTGACTGAGAGGTGATAATGGGAAAGAAAAAATGATTATCGTGGAAGGGAAAGGTTAAAACAAGAAAGAAAAGAGACAAAATGCGATTAGAACAGAAAAATAAAAGATAAAATGTGAAGAAAATTGTTGAGACCAGAAGTTAAAAGTACACTCAAAAAATTCTAGGTTAAATACAACCCAGCGCAGGGTAAAAGATGAACAGGATCAGTGACTGGATTGTTTTAACCAAGCGGTTGGGTTACTATACAGAAGGTTGGGTTATTTAACCCGACTGCTGGTTCTGTCCATATTTATCCCAGAAGTTTTTAGAGTGCAGAAAAAAAATTAAGAAGAAGACGTGAAACAAGAAGTAGAGCAGCAAAAGGGTAATGTGAGATGAAACAAAAGAAGAACAGAAGTAAAGAAGAGAAGATGGAAAAATATAAATAGATATTTATATAATTTTTCTTTTTAATATACAGATATATTTTTATTCTATTTATTGTATATATGTTAGTTGACTTATAATATACTGTATTTTTGTTTCTATTTCTCTTTTTATCTCAATTGTATTTGTAGTTGTGGAAATATGCAGCCACTGGAGAAACAACTTCCTTTGGGATTAATAAAGACTTCTCTTATCTCTTATCTTATCTTAAAATGAGAACAAAATAAAAAGAAAATGAGGGAAAAAAGAGAAAGGATGAGATGAGATGAGATGAGATGAGACGAGTCGAGACAATAGAAGAAAAAAAGTAAAAGGGAGAAGAGATAAGACCAGGCAAAATGAACAGAAAAAAACAGGACAATAAAATAAAAGGCAACAAAAGAAAAAGGAGACAAAATGACAACAGAAGAGAAAAAGAAATAATACAAAATGAGGGAGAAAAAAAAAGATTAAAAAAATAATAAATTATGAAAAAGCCATGACACAGACACAACAAATTCTCTTCTTTAGGGGAAAGATAAACAGAAAAAGGAGAGGCAAAATTAAGAGAAGAGCGACAAATGAAATATAAAAAACGAGACAAAATCAGAAGAAAACGGTGAAGCAAGAACAAAAAGAGATAAGATGACAGTAGGGGTTTCAGCAGGAACTCTTGTCAACTGACCAAAATGTATAAAAGTGAGCTCACAGAATCTCCAAGCCCTTCACGCCACACAGAAACACAACATGGGTGGCAGAGACTGATCATACAGGACAGACTGGACCGTGTTTCATGTGACACTGCAGCTGTGTCCTTCAGCATGTAAAGGTCCCAGAGGAAGGGCGGCCATCTAACGCTCTTATACAGTACATCTCCATCCGACACTCTGCAAGGACGTGAGCGCACACACACATACACACAAACGCAAAATTACTTCATCGGAGCATAACAACTCTCCAGACCCTATCATTTTCTTCTCTCTCTGACCCTCTCTTCAGTCTGACCCTGCAACAGTGGCCGTAATGTGCGAGTTTAACACATTAAGTGCTCCAAGCACCACGGATTCACACTCTTTATAGCTCAGCCTGCTCTCACACAACAGCTTCACGTATCCACCTTCGCACTGGTTTTTATTTCTTCTCTTTCTGAATCACCTGATGACTTCTCATCATATTTCTCAGAATCTAACAAGCATTAAATCGATAATGAAGCAAAGCGTTAAAGTGTTATAAAAGCACCGAGTCAGGTCAAAAACTCATCAATAAACCCTAAATAACCTATTAGATATTCCATTGTTCCAGATTAATTTGAGGGTTTGCCAAATGACCGATCAAATAAATCAATGGAGATGCTGCAGTGAGCCCTTAATCTGTGTGTTAATTAAGGCCAGCCGTGGGACTGATGAACTTGGCACTCATTTCCCACTGAAAGCAACAGAGGTGCAGGTGAGCACATTAATGCACACACACACACACACACACTATGGTCTGCTGCTTTAATTAAAAATAATAATAAAAAGTATTAGAGCTGCGCAATTAATCGAAAGAAGAACACGATCACAGCTGCCAAATTATAGCACCGCGTAAGACACATATTAGTCCATGAGTTTATCAAAACGGTTGCACAACGTGGCAGTGGTCATAATCCGTATTGGCCAATATATAAAATCCAATAAATTACAGCAAATAAATAATACAGTAAATAAATAAAAATACATTTTCTGCAGTTTTTTAAAATGTATAGTTTGCAAGGTAGTTGTTAAGTGTAGAGTAATATGTGTTTAATTATAGCACTAATAATTAATATGTGTTGAATTAGCACTAATAAATAGCTAATATCATATCCTATCTATAATATGCATGCTATTAAGCAATTAATAGGTGCAAACATTAAATAAAGTGTTACCATAATTATTAATAAATACATAGTGTTATCAGTTTTGGACCAAAATATCCATCAGTTTATTTGTACCTGTCAACGCCTATCGCTGCAAATTAGCAAGGCTGAAGCTGTCTTATTTTTCATATCTGTGGATGATGGCTGACAAAAGAGGGAACTGAGGAAACATCACCTGCCACTCAAAAACAAGCTGTATCCTGCGTGTCCACCGGCGCAGTAGAAATTTGCTCAAAACTGCAGCGTTTCTATCAATGCAGTGTTTATTGCAGCTATCCAAAACACTTTAAGCTACTCCCAATGTGCCCATTCCATTAAGTTGATATTGATGAAAAATTGCAGTTACACTTAAGACCCTGTAAATTAACGAAATGTTGGCTTATTAAAACAATAATAGATTTTCCTGTGTTGCTCAATTTCCCTCGCCTCTAATGAGATGCCAGCAAGTGGCCCTTGCCTGCAAGGTTAATGGATTCCATATTTTTCAATTTAAAAATTGGGTTCTTCTAGCTCAAGAACCAATGCAAAAGTACTGCTAATTAGACAGCAATGGCTCAAAGGAGCTTAAGGAGACTGTCAAAAGCAGGCAAGCAGCTTGCCGCTCCACATCCACTTCTGGGGCTTTTTTTTTTTTTCAAAGATTTACTGATCTAGGATTTGTTTTTTCCCTCACCCTCTACATATCTTACCCCACCATGTGTTTAAAGCGCAGCTGCTCATGTTGCTTTGTGAATACACGCTGTAAAACAGAAACACTGATGCTATAGCCATGGCCTTCTCTAGTAGGGGTGTGTGAAAGAGGCGGGATCAGGTCTTTGAACGCTGCAGTGTCTTTCTGTACGAGACAGAGGTGGATGGAGGTGAAGTCGAGGGGTGATTGCCCACTGAGCTGAATTGATAGAGACAGGCGGTGAAGGGGAAGGTGGAACTGCCTGCCATTGATCACACATTCTGGACAGGAGGCTTTTCAATCACCCACTCTTCTCTCTCTGTCTCCTGCATCTGTGGGCTAAGAGGCCTGGGCTGAGGTAAATTGCTTCATGCCAGTCTAATTTTAAGAAGCTTGTAAAAGCAGAGATATGCCGCTCTCCCTGGCTCCCTGAAGTGCACAGCTACGCTCTCTCGTACAGAGATGAAGAAGAAGGATCTCATTCTACGCAGAAGGCAGCATGATTTTACCGCACACATGCACACACACATATACTGTACAGCTGACCAGAGCGTCTGCTGAACTTGTCTTGGCAGAGACCATTTAATTTCGGTTTGGACCTCTGGGCAATATATCCAGCCGTCTTCTCTGTGTGGCCTCTCCATCATACCGAATCCATCACACAGCCATTGGGTTTTGCTCTGTAAGCATCTATAATCGATGTTCACTGTAGTTCAGATAAAAATGTAACTGCACTTTGTAATGTTAGTTGCTTGGGATGCCTCGTGGCATATACAGTAAAACACTGTGAAAAGCTCATTTTCCATCTCCCAAGCATCAATCAAAATGAAAGTTTAAAATGTCTCAATGTGACACATTATTAACTGTTTTGTTTCTTGGCCACTGTTCACAGCGTGCGGATGAATCATACTAATGCTGATAAAACAAAGACAGAATGAAAATAAAACACAGTTGGGAACTTCATTGCTTAGTCATGGTAATTAGGCATAAGTAGGCTACAGCCTACTCAAATCATTCACTTCATTGTCTTAAAGCAAAAGCTTATAACTTTTATAACTAATAACTTTTTTTCCACCAGACTTGATTTTTTTTTTCTTTTTTAATTATTGTCAAAAGTCAGACCTTCTGTTTATGACTACTATACATTAAGTCAGTGGTGATCTTTTCAGCCAAAAGGGAAACCATACAAGTTCAACAGGTCATTGTTCACAGAATAATTTGCAGCAGGACAAGCAAATACATTTCATTATCCACAGAGTATCTTAAATATTATGTTGTGTTTCACAAAATAATTTAAATAATATGAGGTCGACGTGAGGGTAATTAAAATATATATTTTAAATATTTTGCTGCTTTTAAAAAAAAAATAAAAAACTGTTAACAACATAAACCAAGTCAATAATACCAAGTCAATAAACCAGTAAAATACTTTTTGTACCAAGACTTTGAAAAATGAAAATGAAAAATGTAATGATAGATATTGTCTTTACCAAAAAAAAAAAAAAAGAAAGAAAAGAAAGAAAGCCTTAAAAACGCCTAAATAAATACATATACTTGACAACTAACTAAATGTTGAAGCTTCAATTTAAGCACGATCCAGCCTTCTAGTTAACTTCAGTCCATCACAAACGAGTGTGTTTGACGAGGAAATCGCTTCAGGTGTTTGCTTAAGGTCGGTTATTTAGTCGCGAAATATATTCAAATGTAGAAATATACGTGAAATGAATGTTCTTTACAGTAACAAAGAGATTTGCCTATGACAGAGAAAGTCCGCGCTCGTCTCACCTGGGCGCGCGCGTTTTGCCGGTGGCACTTTCGCGCGCATCTCGCGGTCCGGTATTTGGCCACAATTCGCGCGCTGATGTGAGTGAATCGGCTTTCTTACCTGGATCGTGGTGGAGCGCTTTCGTCCTGTGTATGCCCGGGTGGTGCATCTCTCCCTGGCTTGTCGTAATGCCGCCGCTACCGGTTGTGAAGTAAGTCGGAAATCCTTAACAGGAAAAAAAACGGATCCTAAAACTTCGCAGGTTTGAAAGTCAATTAGGGACACTTAACGTTATATTGAATCTCCCCACTGCAACAGCGTGCTGTTGACAGTTCTACGCGCCACTCGCAGTCATCTCCCTTTCTTTCTTATTTTGCTTCGTTTTGGTGATAAACGTTCGGACAGTTACGTGAACGCAAAGGCAGAAGAGCGGAGAGAATTCCTGGAACAAATGAGTGTAGTTGAGTAGAGACAGAGCCGAGCTGTGCCTGCTCTTTACTCCACACAAAGCAGATGCTTGCAGCTCAGATTGGAAGGGAGGGGTGGGATGTGGCCGGGAGTGTAATGTTCATGAAAGAGAGAGTGAGGGATAGCTTGACTCACATTAGTCAAATATTACGATTATTTTCCATTTAACTCCTACTTGGATGATATTTGCATAAGAGAGACAAGACTGTAGCTCATATTGTAGTAATTTTAAGTTTAGCATGCACACATTAGCCTACCTACAGTAGTTTAATAAGTTATCTTATATGAAGAAAATGTTAATTACTGACCCATAAAATGTTTATGTCAAATGGAATCATAAACACATTTAATTAATGCAACTATATTAATTTAAGTAATGTAAATAATGTCTATCCTAACATTTAGCATAAACCTATGGAGCAATATTTGTATAAAAAAAAAAAAATTAATTAAAAATATTTTTTATTTAAAATATTTTCTTTGTGTTTATGCAACTAAATTTATAGTGGGTATAAATGTATGCACTGTACTTTTATACAGTATTTTACTTTTATACAGTAGTTACGACACAAAACAATTACTCATGTAACATTTATTAATGTCTTAATAAATAAAAAATATATATTTACATGTCTTTTACGTATTAATAGGGGTCCCTCACAAAGTCATCATCATAACCGGGGCTCTCTGCAGAAAAGTCTGCCGAAAACTGTATGTATTGTAGTAGCTTTTAAAGCCCAGTCACTAAAAGCAATCCAAAGGATCATGTCTTGTTCAGGTGGTAATCGTAAGGGCATAACTGACCATTAGTTGTCCAATGCTCCTGTGAAGCTTCAAGCTGCCACGTTGTTGCCCTGTGCCTGCTGGGTTTCACATAGCCAAGCTTGGCCTGCTGCTCTCCATCCTCTCCCATATGTGTCAGCTTCCTGTTCCTGCTGGGCAAAAACCTACTACAGAACCTATCCCTTCATGCTGACCTATAAGCAGGTCTGCTCACCTAAATCCCATCCTGACTCTGAGCCACTTCAGTAAAGCTGCTCTCTGACCAGTGCCCATGAACCTCTAGAGGAACAGGCAGATTCCAATCCTGTGCCTGCAGTCAAAGTTTGGACAATACCAGCTAACAGCTTCTAATGCTGGCACTTCACTTCTCCCATGGTCTATAACTAGAATTCAGGATCGGTTCATGAATACATGTGGGCTATATGAGAGCTGTCCAATTTCCAAACCAATAGAGAGCACTTAGGGTTGTGGAATTATTCAATGGACCCAAGTGGTGATACTTACAAAGGCTAGTGCCTTTGTACATTATGTATGTGAGTAGATGATGGACTAATTTGGCTTCTCTTAGCTTTTTACCAGATGTAGTTGGCCACTAGGTCACCTACACAGCTAAGAGGTCAGTGATATGGTATTTTTGGGTCCATTTATTTAAAATCACAATGTCATGAATATTCTCTTAAAAGCACGTTTTTCCTTTTTGAATTTGGTAACACTTTAGAATAGGAAACAAAAGCCTGCCAAATCCTGTTCGAAAAAAACAGGAAAGAATCATATCAAAATGATCCCAACTCTGCATCCCATTCAGTAGCGTTCTTTCCACTTTCAATACCACGACTAAGACCCTTGAGCAAGGCACCTTTCCCCCAGCTGCTCCCCAGGCGCCGCAGCAATGGCTGCCCACTGCTCCGGGTGTGTGTTCACAATGCGTGTGGTTGTTCACTTCTCTCTGATGAGTGTGTTTAATTGGATGGGTTAAACACAGAGCACAAATTTATGGGAAACCATACCTGGCAACTTGTCAAGTCCTTTCCTTTCCTTAACATCAAAGCGTTTATTTTCATAAACCATTTGAAATGAACATGAATGCAAAGAATACATTTCTAAAACAATTTCATTTAGATTTTTCTTTGTTGTCATCATTACTTGTCACTGACCCTCGACATCTTAAAGGGTTAGTTCACCCTAAAATGAAAATTCTGTCATGAATTACTCAAACTCATGTTGTTCCAAACCTGTAAGACATTCCTTCACCTTAGAAACACAAATGAAGATATTTTTGATGATATAAGAGAGCCATCTGACCCTCCATAGAGAACAACACAACTGAAATGTTCCCAGGTCTAAAAACATAGTAAATACATTGGTAAAACAGACCATGTGACATCAGTGGCTCAACTTCAGTTTTGCGACACTACGAGGATACTTTTTTGCGTAAAGAAAACAAAAATAAAATGATTTACTCAACCATTCTTCTCCCTCGAAAATACGTCTCCTCCATTTTAGAGAGTATCACAACACCTACCTACGCTTTCCCATATGCATAAGAACGCCTATTATATCCATGCACACTTTCCACTCGAATGCAAACAACACGGATTACGTCCAAATACGTTCATAAGCCATTTATAATATGGCGGAAGATGTTACTAAGTTATGTTAAGGTAAATTATGTTATTTTTTCATAGCATAGCAACAGAAATTGAGTCACAGATGTCAGATGGACTGTTTTACTGATGTATTTCTGGATCTGAAAATATTTCAGTTGTGTTGCTGTCTATGGAGGGTCAGACAGCTTTCATATTTCATCAAAAATATCTTGAGTTCATGCAGTTTGTGTTCCGAAGATGAACACAGTCTGACACTTACGGGTTTGAAACAACATGAGGGTAAGTAATTAATGACAGAATTTTTGCCACCTTTTTTTTATCTTACAACATCCTCATATATGAATATATCTAACATTGGGATGTTTTGCTGTTGTTTGTTTTTATCTGTATGCAAGGCTTTGATCAGGTAGACACAATTGGGTCAGCAATTCACCTCTTTTTTTCATGGTGTAAATTTCAGAAGAAGAAGGAGAAATACAGTCTAAAAGACAGCGTAAAATACCATATATATTATGAATTGAACAATGATTACTCAATCTTACAGAAGCAACAGTTGAATATTTATATGACATTTTCAGCGTATTGAATATTTATTTAGAGAAAGGCATGAGAGTAATATTAATAAGAAGAATTATAATGATAGTTTTTATAGATGAGGTCAGAAATAAGCACAGGCACATAATGCAAATGCACTTTGCACACATAAAATCCAGTAGAAAAAAAAAATCTAGTACCAAGGGAAAACTGACGTCTCTTGAGAGGCAGCGGCTCATTCCCTCGTGCATCTCTGTTCTTGCTCTGCAGGCTGTCATGGTTTGGGCTAATCACTACACAGGTGTCTGCCTGTGGCTGTCACTCATCTAGCTCACTACAATATGCAAATGATCTTAAATGCCGTCGCCTCTGCTGGATGAATCGTCCAATCCAATGTCATTTTGCATGGATGGGTTTGTGCCAACAGCATCAGTTATAACCTCCCACTCCTCCCCAAGCTCAGAGCCAATCAGACAGACTCATCAACCACCATTAATTTTTTTAAGATTTCTTCCAGCACTGTGACTAACTGCAGAGGTCCCCAATTAAGCACAAAACAGAACGCAGACGTTCACCTTCCCTGCCATGCCGTGAAGCCAACGGCTATCAGTAAAACTGCTTACACAGAAGCTGCTCTTGGCTATGTCACACTAAAACGCCGCTAGCCATGCACTTGACAGTCCTTGCCTATTGCAAATTACTTCCAACATATCAACAGTTAGAGTGAACTGGTGCCATAACTACGCACTTAGTCAAATTGTTCAATTTCTGCCCAAGCCATATTAGTGAAATTCAGAGTGGGCAGAAAGTGTTTAAATTTATTAGTGACTCAAAAATGCTGGTGTCATATCACTGAGCAACAGTATAACAGTCATCCAAATATTTTAGGAAAGTAAGAATATATTACAGACAAACTTGAGATTTCTGCTTACTTGAGAAATGAGCAACATTAATGAATTGCTGTCCAATTTTTCCAAACCCCCTTAAAGATCGCATTGAGGTTTGGAAGACGATAACTAATTATAGCACACATTTAAGTTTCATCAGGCTGATGGTGAAATGAATGTGGTTCAGAGAGGTGGCCCTGATCAAATATTCCCTTTCAGCAGAGGAAGAACAAAGGCTATCAATGGCGATGGGATTACTTATGCCCTTTTCCCTCGTTTCGTGTCGAGTTCTCGCATTCTCTTTTACATGAGAAGCAGCTTTCATTGTGTAGATAAAAGCAAGAGCGGTTTGATTAGAATACCCTGCCCTACACCTGCATGCATGTGACGTTCTGCTGAAGAATATCTGCTGGAGACGATGTCACTCAAGGACCAAGATTTTACACTGGCATCAAGCAGCGATCCATGTAACCTGTCTTTAATATAGTACACCAAATATACATATTTTTCAAGGATGAAGCCATGATTTGCAAACTGTCATTATTTGCAATGGCTTAATTTGTCTACTGTACAAGATACAGATGAAATTGCTATAGAACAGAGTAGAGTAGAATAGTAGAGTTTGAATTGACCTCAACAACATATTTGAAGCATTTTTCCTTTTATGGGTTGGATTCCCAAGACCCATGAACTTATGGATGCACAATATAAAGGCTTAAAATGTAAACATTAAATAAAAAAGCAACCGAAGTCATAAAGCATGAGCATGCTTTGATTTAAAGGTCAGAAGCTATAACTTACATGAAGAAAAATCACAAACATGATATTTCTAAAAGAAGTAATTATATATACAGATTTATTCAATAATGTTGTAATGATGGACTATGAAAGCTTAAATACAAGGTGCTCTAAAATATTATTTCGATCTAGACCATTTACAAATGTTGCATTTACAATTTAAAGCTTGTTTCTGTCTAAAAAATTCAATAAATTCAATTTACAGTTATTGTCAAAGCTTTCAATGTATTCTCGTTATAAAAGAAGTTAAATATGTTTTAAGAAGATTTTGGTAAAAACTTACCAAAATGAAGAGTATTTTAATACAAGCACTGCACAGGAGATACTTGATGTTGTTTCCAGACAAAAGGGAAATTTATTGGTATCGGATATTGGTGATTATTGTCATATTGTCAAAAATCCAATAATGTGCACCCCTACTTTAAATACAATGTAAATCACGTTGGATAGAAGCCAAACACCAGCGTAACTAGCGTAATCTGACCAGGTAAGAACCTCTCAAAGTAAACATGGTTTGCTATCTGATAAATGTTATTGATGCTTTAATATTCATGAGGCGTACGATACAAAACGGTAAAGGAAAATTAAGAAAGCCAAAGTCAACATCACTTAGAGGGATGTGTCTGTCCGCCTCAACCTTTAACCTCATTGACTAAAGAACATCCATAAATATCAGCAGACATTACGACTCATTCCATTTGTTTGTGTTTTGGCAAGGAGCAGCACTGCAACTATCTTTGTCACATCGCATCGTCTCATCGGTGAAACCCCCCCAGCCGTCTCTCCCAAGAGTGATTAATCTTCTAACACTAATTAGATATTTGCTAATTAGCATTTGACATGTGAGGGGAGGAAGAGAAACATTTGCATGCAGACATGGATGGCTACAGTCGGCAAATGCCGGGCTCAACCGCAGCGAAGCGCCATCAGTGGAGTCGGATAAGCGGAGCAGCTCGTGGAGCAGGATGTGCTGATGTCAGAACGCCTGCTGGGTGATCTACCTGCATATAAGAGAATGTCAAAGTCCAGGGGCTCGGGCATTATTTTATTCATTTTCAAATGAAGTCACCCCCTACGTTTCAAATGAACACCGTCTAGATTTTAATGACCATCATGGTGGAAACGTGGAGCTGAAAGGACATTAATCTGGATATTGCCAATTTAGCAGGAAGCCTGGTGGGAGAAAATCAGCAGGATTTTGGTCCTCTGTCTTCGCCTACACAGTCTCCTTCTGTCCATATCCAACTCATTTTATATGCCCTCATCAATTAATGACGACAGCTTATTATCATTTCATCGTGAGGGTTAAAAGATCTGTAGCAGATGGAGAAATGCTACCTGTGAAAATGATAAAGCTGAGTCATAATCAGACTTGTAGATTAAAGTGCAGTAGGAACGAGGCACTGACCTCGCTTTGCTGAATGAGAAGCAGAAGTTTTTTTTATATTACACTGGCACTATACGGTGTGTGGATGATAATATATTTGGCTACTAAGAAAAAGTTATTGGGAGTCATTCGTTCAAGGGATGGAAATCATATATAATTGAATAGTTTGGATTCCTTAATAATACAATTAACTTTACAATTATTATTTTTTTTATTAATTAATAAAAAATATTTAAAAAGAAATAAGTGCAAGTTACACTCCAACAAAAATGTAAAAATAATAATAAAAGAATAAAATGAAAAATAAATAAATAAAATTAATACTGTACATTCAAACTTGGAAAAAAAAAGGTTTTCAACATTGCTATGCCATCATTACTTTCAAAATATATTAAAATATATTACATAGAACACTGCTATTTTAAATTATTAATATTTCACAATATTAGTATTTTAATATATCAAATAAATGCAGCCTGGTAAGAGAAAAAGATATCTGAAAAATATTACCGTCCATAACTTTTGAATGGCAGCGTATATTAAAAATACTTTAATCTGTGAAAAGGTGCGCATGTTATAAAGGCTTTTTGGCAGTGGCATAAATCTCTACATACCGTAAACTAAATGTTAAACTAAAATTAATGAAACATTTAATTCAAAAAGTGTGTTTGGTAGGTGACTGCTTCTCTCACAGTCTGCTGTGTCTGGCTTCTCTTCAGTGCTAAATCATCACAATTGGAGTACTATGGGCTTGGCACGATTTTTTGAAAAACAGTTATGTCGGGGGTAATTACTTCTCTTTGTCCTTCGCAACAGCACGTCTGCGAAAAATAAAAAAAAACACCTTGCTGCACACCATATAGAACAGATCAGAAACGAATGACACTTAATCCAGAGCCCTTATGTCTTGATACTAACATCACAGTCTTGTCTTTGAGATAAAATGACAGATGTACCATCTGTAAGCGCCCATAAAATGAGGGTGATTCTGACAAGCTATCTGTTACACGACTTTGGGCTGACCGAGGAAAACATGGGCAAGCAATTCAGCATTCGAGAGCCTCTCGATGCCCTGCTAACGATTTTTCTGTGTCGCAGGATTTCACGGGGTAATTAAATGCCTAACTAGTGGCAACTTCAGGAGGAAAGCGCCACTGTCACGGGAGGTGGTTAACTGGATGCGTTTGAGTTGGTAAAATATGTGATTTCACAGGGAAATCAGCTCACAGATGTCTCATTAACTTTGTGTCATTTGCACCCACTTTTCTACGTCATTATGGAAATTCGCAAATACCGAAAATTGATACGGAAAAGTTCCGACTGTGATTTGTCAGGTTAATTAGCATTTCCGGCACAGGATCTAACATACTAAATCATTCAGCTTGTATACAAACTATTTATCTGGTGTAATGTAAAACAAATCCATTGACCATGTGAGGAATTCTTTTTTATTCTGCACACAAACAACTGCACACCATTTCGGCAACGAAAGCCAGCCCTGGTGTACAGTATGTGCAAAAGCTCCAAGCAAACGTGCCTCACAGTAATGATCTGATGTGTGTGTTTTATTCATGCACTTTAAGCTTCATATTGCAGATGATTTCCATCCAAATTTCCCATCAGGGATCAATAAAGTCTGTCCGTCTGTCTGCCTGTCTATCTATCACACGTGCTTTTGCAGACTCCAGCTATAGCATAATGTGCCACTGCTGTGTGTTTTGTAAACAGGAAGAGCTCCTGCTGACCAAATAAGATTATTCAGAGGACACGTTGTTTTTTTTGCTTACAGCTCAAACTGTGAACATAATCAGCCAGCTTTCTCTTCCCCCTCTTCACAATCACTTTGAAACACATCAAGGTCAAGTGGCTGAAGACACTGTCATTACAGCACTGATAAAAAGAAATCAAATTCGCAACTGTTATTTAACTAAGTAATGAAAGATCAGGATAGCATTGTTGCGAGCTGTATTTAGGTAGTACAGATACTGATCAGATCTACAAACTTCGCTTGGCAGATGATAAAAACAACTGCAAGTATTTTTTTGTGAAATCGAATATTTGATGCTGGGGTAAAAATATTGATTTATGTTTCAAATGTTAATCAGTTTATTACTTACTTAGCATCTAATAACTAAAAAAAATGAATAAATGTATTGTAAGGAAATTATGAAGGATAGTAACTATTCTGCTTTTTTTAGTCAGCAACACTGAAAACCCAAAGTGGTCACAACCTACTCTCAGTCACAGCAGTCAAAAAAACCTCTGCAGTATGCATTTAATAAACCTAACAGTACTGTCTGTCTATATTACTTAACCATTACAGTCATCTTTATAGCAAGTATTCTTGGTGGAACTGTCCTTTAGAGTAGAGTTAATTCACTCTACTCCTTAGATAGCACATTCATTTTATTTATTTTAAAGACCAATCAGAATTCGCCTGACTTCAAAGAAAGAAAGAATTTGAAGCAGCAGACAACAACACTGCAACTTGCAGCTTAACACTAGTCAGAGCATGTCTGCAGATTTGAGATGACAGATTTTATGATGACTATTATTCCATCTAGTTGGAGGATATTAAACAGTTTTTCAATTTTGAGCTTATTTTACAAAATTTGTCATGCATTGCATACGTTTTTGCTTGAGCTTGTGTTCGGAACAAGTTTAAAGTCTAGTAGTGCATGAACCCTCAGTCATTTACAGTAGTGTATGATGTTTTTCCTCTGTGACTATATTTACAAAGCCAGTAAGTGTCTGATGAATGCCCAGTGTATTGAAATCTGTTTAGATTTTAGTGTATTGCAGCCTTTGGTTTTTGAATCAAGTTATTATTACAGTCATTTTAATGGTTATTGCCGCATTTAAAACGAATATCAAGATGTTTTATGTTGACATTGAAACATCTGCATATTGCCTGTTAACTTTGTGGGCACACACACTTGGGGAAACTTGATTTCCACATTGGTCTGAATGAAAATACAAATGCCAAATTATGTGCTGCTTTTGGAGTGTTTAAAGCTCACAAACACTGCTTTAAATGAAAGCAAACAATCAACGGAGAGGTTTGGAGAAATTATTCGTGGAACTATTAGTTTGAGAGTTATTAAACAAATAAGGTAAAAATAAATGGATACTGTAAGAAAATGAAAGTGTTTTTGACCTTGCATACATGACACTTTATTTATTTATTTAACTTCTGGTGTATTGGTTTATTTGTTTGTTTATTATTTTTGCA
>JAUYWG010000022.1:4674002-4684237 GCA_034779775.1 Enteromius afrohamiltoni | reverse complement strand
GCTGTATTTTTGTGATCAAAAATATGGTAAAAACAGTAAAATATTATTGTAAATCTAAAAGAACAGCTTCATATTGTAATATATTTTAAAATTTAAATGTTTTTATAATACAGCTATACTGGTGGTGAGACATACCTGTTCTGAAATGGAAGTTTCTGTGACATTTCTACACACAGCTTTATAAAGGAACTCTTTGAACCAATGAGATTTTTCAGTGGGCGGGGCCACTCGGCACAATGCTGCAGAAATACAAACCGGACAACAAATTCTCCTGCCGCTTATCACTGTTTCTCTAATGCCGTTAAAAAAATATGTCTACCATGGGCATCTCCTCCTGCTCTCGGGGGAAACACTTATCGGTCTGCAGATGATGGGCCAGGAGGAGCAAGAGCGAGGCCCGAACTGCCCCTCTAGCTCTTATCAGGCCATTGCAACTGGGTGGCCGCTTATGTAAGGCAGAAACCGTAGCCCATGGAGTCATCGCTCAGGTGGAGGAAGAGGTGATAAGTCTTTACATGCGTGCTGATACAGCAGACGCACACATTCTTGCACAGATTAGCATAAATGGCAAGCAATAAGAGCAGCATGCTACTTGATTCTATAACATGAACTTATTTCGCATCCAAGTCCATTTCTAAATTCCGCCAGTTAATCTTTCACAAGCTTTTCCATTTCCATAATAATTGCCGTCAAATTGTGCCAGGCTTTATTTGGCCTAACACAATTCCGGAGACTTGCAGGGAGCCACTGACCCGCTCAGGATGGCCTCTCTGTGGGGTACGAGAGAGTACGCGCCTGTTTGTCTGTGTCTGTATATCTTCTCTGGAGAAAGCCCTCTAGGTCTCTCTCTCTCATGCCTCTTCAGCCCCATAAACAGGCCAGCGGACAGAATCATTATGCTGCAATTTTCCAATTTATTCAGTGCCTTCAACTTCTCATTAGTTTCTGCCTCCTCCATAAAGAGGGCACATTATCAGAAGCTGTCAGCAAAGAGCTCACAGGAGCTTCATCATCCATTTGGACTCTGGCAGAGGAGACGTTTCTGACCACAGGACATTGCTGCATAGAGACTTCCTCTACCGCTCAGAGTCAACTCGTTCTGTTCACTGAAGCTAAGTGAGTCAGATACAATATGCTGGATACTGATTTTTATATTTAGCATTCATGTAATCATTTTTTTTTTTATAAATAAAAAATACAATTACATACTGTATAAAAAATAAAGGTCATTTTAACTTTAAAAAGCCCCTATTATGAATTAAAAAAATGAAAATTAACATTCATGCAGTGTGTAAAAGAGCTTTAAGTGAATGAAAACATCCTGCCATGTTTTAAACCTGAAAGTGCTCTGCGGTTAAAGTTATTGTCTCTTAAAAGAAAGATTCGACTCTGAATTACTGAAATGAGTCATTTTTAAAACATGAATCCCAAGCCGCTCACTGGAAATATGTGCCTCTTCATATATTTCTGCAAAACTGAAAAAAACTTACTTATACATACAAATCGCTGCACCTTCCAGTTGAATTGAACACTAGAGGCATTAAAACTCCCACAACTTTTATTTGTTTTCATACAAAAGTATGATTTACAGGTAAATGTTTGATTAATAAAGGCTAATTTTCACACAAAAAGTTGAAATATGTTATGTAATGACTTCAAAACAATTTTAACATCCTGCACCGTTTGAAATGTCCCATCCACTTGTTGGTCTGTTGGCGTTTGTCTGAATGAAAACGCAAATTCACTCTTTACCACTAGGTGCTGCTTTTGGAGTGTAAAAATAGCGGTTTCCCCAGTAACACTGTACACATAGCAGCACTGTGCTCACAAATGCTGCTTTATCAGGCAATCAGAGGCATGAAAATCAGACCAATCACATCACAGATTAGAGTCACGCAAAGGAGGGGTTTGGAAAAATGTATCATTTGGGAGCCGTTGTGCAAGTAAGGTAAAAATAAATCCATATTATAAGAAAATAAAAGTGTTTTTGACTTTGCATGCATGTCAACCTGTTGTTTGGGACTCGTTAAACCAATATTTGAACTTTTCATAATCCATAATAGGGCACTTTAAAAAAAAAAATAAAGTCATATTGTGAGTGAAAATGTGATATAAAGTCAAAGTGACATAAAAAATCACATTATGAGAGTCTAACAGATACAAAGTTGCGCTAACAAAAAAGTAGCAGTTTTCAAACTACAGTAAATGCACTTCTATACAGTAGATGCACGTCTGAACACAAGTGGCAAGTATTTGTGTTCCTCATTTGTGAATCGCTTTGGATAAAAGCATCTGCTGAATGATTCAATGTAAATGTGCTGCGACACCTTGACCTCCACACAAACAGCAGTGCAGAGAGCATCACGGAAGGATGATTTTACGAGGTTGCCAGGAAGGAAGACAGCAGGAGGTGTACAGAGTACACAGTGAAAATACTGAAAGCATTTGAGCACAGAAGGGGGAAAAAGACAGCTTACTTATTACAGAGCTACGAAATGAACTAAAATATTTGAATACTGTATATCGGAATCTAACAAAATATTTTGTTTGGCATACAGTATTTCAAGGTTGGTTTTTTGTTCCTAAACAAGTGCCGAATTGTTGAATTTTCTTGCTTTTTTCAGGAGGGCTTGTAAATGACAAAAAAATACTCGCCTTTTGAAAATAAAAATGCTAGATGTTACATTTACCAAAATAGTTTTTGTGGCCTTCTTCACAGTCATTTCAAAACTTGTAAATTCCTCATAAATTTCACAAAACATATGTGAAGCTGGATACCATAAAAAATGCTTAAAAAAAATAAAACAAACAATAATTAAAGCTAAAGATTGCATTTAACAGTGTTATTCAATTTCAACACAATTGTAAGAAAAACAGGAGTTAACACATTTGATATGAGACATGTGAAAGGGTCAAAACAACAATTGAAAAATCACACGGGTATGGAATTGTCTCAATAGTGCTCTGATTGGCTGATTATCCTGTCAATACGTCATCCTATCATTGGAGACAAAGTGGCATTGATCTTTGAGAGCCCTTCACCAAATGACGGTGGTGGTTGTCAGTCATTCTCATTATCTTCCATCAAATCCATTGTCTTCTGTTTACTTCCCACAACAATCATCAACACACTTCCTTTTTCTTTTTACTTTCTAACTGTTTCTTTGATTGAGCAGAACAAATGAAATGTGTGCCAAGGATGTAGGCGTGAAGAGTGAGACTCCATGCTCTCTGTGGCACTGAGCTCTGGGAATTGAATTAATGGATAAATTTTCAAGCTCTTTAAAAGTGAGAAGGCAGCATTGTTCTCTGTCTGGTGGTTGACGCTGATAAATGGCCGGACACACCTGTAGAGCTGTGGGTCGATCAGGTGGATGTCTAAACTGATATTTTTCTGCAGAAGGACCTATATGATAGCAAACAGCTATTGCTCATTTGGTGATATTAAGAAAAATAGCTTGAAAAAACTTAACACAAAGAAATTTTGTGTATACTAACTAATAATTTGATCATTAGTCACATTTCTTTCAGACGTTTAGTCAACAAATCTGCCGTAAACACAACAGATGTCATGAAGGTGCAGCTTTAATTTAATAGAGATGAGCAGTCACTAAGAACCAGCTCACTCTCAAAATATTATTTCATATATTTCAGAATTTATTTTCATCATAAAATCATTACACAGTTAATTTGGATTCAGATCTCTGAGTGGTTAAGTGCAGTTTAGCAACAGGCCTACCTATTTTCACCAGATTGATTTTTAGATTTTTAGATATTTAGTCCAATTAAATTTAGTATTTATACAATTTTTGATTGATAAATTTGGACAGGTTGTAAACATTGATTCATGTCACATGATTTTTCATCTGTGTTTTATCATTTTGCCCTCAGATTCACACTATGTTTAGTCTCTGGAGTCTGAGGTTTTCTTTGTTTTTTTAATGGGTTGGCATGGAAATATTTTGACAACCCTCACATTTGTGCTTTTTTAAGGTAGTTGATAATAAAGTTAAAAACTGTTTTAGGAAGATTTTTATGTATTCACAAATGGTGAATGCATTTTAATGTATTAAATGCATTTAATGTATTGTTTGCAATTTTTTATTCATTTTGAGAAAATCAAGTATATGCATGTTTTATGAATAAATAAATTAATTAATAAATATGAATGACTCATCAGTGACTCATAGAAGCGTTCCATTGTTTTGTTAGAAAATGCATTATGCATCAGAGGCACCTCGCAAAATATGTACAATTTAGAAAAAATCGTATGAATTCATACGAGTGAGGTCGTACGAATTTGTATGAATTAGCCACCTCGTAAAATATATACAAATTGCCTTGAGACTGGGCTGGTGAATCATTTGCCATCACATAGTCCACATGTTATCAAAAAAGAACATATTTGCGCAGTTAGGGCATATTACATGTCTTGTAGTAAACAACTAATCCATGCAAGTAAATCCACAGAAATATAAATAAATTTCATAATCTTCAACTGACATGTGAAAATGTAATCACTCCCCTCCAACCATCAGTGCGCTGTACTGTAAGTTAGAAATGGCAAGGAGGTGCTCTAAATCAAGCCCCACTCTTTATGCAATATTCTTTTCCACTCAGTAATGTTTAAAAACTGAAGTAAAGCAACTCACACAAACATTCTTTAGGCAATATTTTCTCATAAACGGCCATTATTTAAGCCACTCTGCTTCTTCCTCTACTGCCTGCGCTCCATGCAAATAAAAAGTCAGCGACTCAAGTTCTCAGAATAAAACCAATAAGCTTCTCACTACAAACAGCCCCATTGACAGCTGATTTCATATTTGGCACAGTGTGAGTGGGTTAAAAGAAAAGCCTCGACTTGTTTTGCATTTCATTTATGACACATTGAGGTGTCATCATCCACGCATGATGTTGCAGTGTTTTTTCCTCCCTTTAAGTGTGGAAGAGATGGTGGCGAATGAGAAAATATCAAAATAGAATATTTAGATGTTACGTAACCTTCTACAGATTTAAACCCACAAATGAATGTTTTCTCTGGCTTGGAGTCAGATGGATGCAGTTATGGCCCATGTGCAGTTCCAAAGGCGTCCGTTCGCCCCTTTAATGTGCTGCCAGGGCAATAACACTGGGGCAGAAACTTCCAGTGTGACGCTTTCATCATTTCATATGACCTTCGGGTTTGAATACACAGAACGAGTGTGAGCAAGAACAAGAAAAAGGAAGGAGGATGACAGAGAAAATACTTCATATATGTAACAATATTCATTGAATGAATTTCAGTAACTTTACTTCACTGGCCCTTTTATAAATCTCTTCAGCTTTTTATAATCAGTGCAAGATGGCCTGCAGCTCCATTTCTTCCTAGCTTTTTTATATTTTAACAGTTTCAAAATTTTAGTAAGGTCAACATTGCTTGACAACTCTAAAATAACCACGGTTGGTGAAGTATTGTGTGCTCGTATACAGATTGTTTGGATCTTGCAGCTCTCACTTCATTTCCCATATTTTTTCAGCACAAGCATTTATCACGTCTTCGCACGTCGCAAGTGTCATCATTCCAGACGGCATCTTTCCTTCTAGTAAATGATGACTGTTGGCAGCCGACAAGGGCATTCGGTAAGTTAACTTAATACGGTTTCAAGGAAATTGCTGGGTTGACAATGCAAGCAGCAGGTGTTTCTTTAAATCGTCTTGAGAAAGCACTTCTGTGCCTATACAATTTCATTCTATAAGGGGTGATAATTAGACTATCGCTTCAAAATTGAGTGCTAACCACTACAACACCACTATAAACGGATATTATTCCTGACCTCATTCACACTCATTTTGAAACTCATTATATTGATATTGCGGTTAAATGTGAAGTTTGTTCAAATGTGAGAAAACGAAGATCAAATTTGAAATGGGAAAAGGCGGTTTTATTAATATGAGATTCACAGGTGTGCATGTGTGAAATAGCGAAAGTCAAATTTTTGTTTTCATTAAAAACATTAAATTACATAATGCATAAAAACTGGCTTTTAGGGATAAATATTGTCTAAAAAGAGTCACTGAAATGACTTTTTCAAAGAGAGTTACTCATGTTATTGAGAAAAATGGACTGAAGAGACTGGCTTTATGCCATATGAGGCTAATTGGCCTTGGGTTTGTTTAAGGCCTTGTGATTAATGAAGTTTTTAATGAGAGCTTTATGATGAAGGCAGCAATCTGTCAGCCTGTGACTGTAGCTCTCAACAGGGATAGAAATGAACAGTTAAGAGGTGATTTGAAGAAGGGTATTCTCCTGACACAAAAACACAATTTTTAAACAAAAGCCTTCTTAAAAAGCTGCCACCATCCAATTTGTAGCACTCCCGCTAATAGCTTAAAAGTCTGAAATTTCATTAAAAGAAATCTGTGGCTTATTATCAGATTTGGGGGCTGAATGAAAAGACGTTTTTATCAGTGATTCCCTTTACACACAATACTTGAAGTATAAAAAAAGAACAAATAGCCTATATATAAACACAGTATACACAGCAAACACAAGAAAACATTGAACATATGGCAACTTACTGAAATAGTAATCACCAAACAGATCTTCATCCTCGTCATCAAAGTATGCTTGTAATGAAAAATGAAATCAAAGTAAAAGGAAAGCAAATTATAAAAACAACAAATGTGGCGAACACAAATACACACACAAGAATAAACTAAAATATAAAAGACCTTGAAAATCAAAGTAACAAGATACAGGAATCCCAGTTGTTGTTTTTCTTTCTTGAACAATCAGAGACCCTCGCCTCAAGTCTTAAGTGTTCTTTCTGGGGAATGTTAAGGATGTCCATATTGAGGTAGCATTTGAAGAGCCAAGCATATTGCTTTGGATTTATTTCAGTTCAGTGTGCTCCTGTGCAAACAAAGCATCTGTTGACTGCGCCAGAAATGTAATTTATGCAACAACAACAACAAAAAGGAAATTTATGTGTAGACTAAAGCATGTAAGCACAGAAATTGTAATTACAGTGTGTCTATGCATGAGGCAACCTGACGAATGCAACATGCAAACAGAACAGATCAACAAGGCATTGCATCAACAGCACATATTGTTTACTCAGTCTGTTATTGCATGGCCTGCTATTCATTTGGCGTTTGACAAAGCCAATTCAATATTTAAGTCTTTCCACTTCAATAACCAACCAATTTTGACCTTAATATTCAACAGAAGTTGGTTAATGGTAAAGTGTTTCATTATTTCTCTCTGAATAGTTTGAACATGTTAATATGTAGGAATATCTTTCTAAGTTTCATGATTGAACTACGTTAAATCAAATAACGTTAAATCAAATAACAAATCATTACTTCCCAACTACAAAGCTTGCCAAAAGTAGTATAGGATGTTCAGCCATAGTGTCTTTTTTATTTTTTAAAAAAGGCATATATTACTGCATAATATTTTGTAAACCATAATTTATGCAGTTATTTAAAGCGGGAGTTTAATTATTATGTGAAAAAAATATAATCGGAAAAGCACACTTTTTTTTTTTTATTAAGCTGGTTTTTTTTCTTTCTTTTTTTGTACTATCCACTTTATATGCAGATATACCTCTAATGTTACTATTCAGTTTATGCAATTAAAAGTACTTTATATGCAGATATGCCAGCACTGTTATGATACAATTAATGTAATCAATATAATCAGACAAAAGCAGACTTAAATAGTACCAAAATACATATACTGATAAGTTAAAGTCATTATACGAATGCTTTATACATGAACTAACTTTATTAACAATCATGAAAATTTCTGACCAAGGTAAAATGAGAGCTTTGTCTTATTCCCTTCTTTTTTAAGTAAAATACTTAAACATATTTGTAGAAGTTATCGTTCTTTTCCACATTTATTAAAAACACTGTTAGGGCACCTTTTACACATTTCAGGCACAGGAAACGTACTCAGGCATAAGTATCATCAGTTTTGCTGCAGTTGTTGAGACAGTGCAGCAAGCTGGAACTAAGAAACTTCCCTCCACAAAGCGAACGCTCTGAGGTGACAAAAGCGAGAACATATTAAACCACAGTAATGTGCTCCGTACAATGACTCCGGACGACACCTCTGAACACTGTCTCTTTATTACCACTTCTCACACCGTCGGTTCGTCTTGTGCAAAGGACAAGGGCAGACCCCATTAAGTGGCAAATTGCCGTCTCACGGCTTAATCAGGCGGCATCAGCATTCTGTAGGGAACATATGAAAAGCCATTATGGTCAAATCAATTCTCAATTACCTCTTTGCCGCCACCATCAACACGTTAAATAAACGTTCAGCGCTGTCACAGCTACTTCTCCTAGTGAGGCGACAATGGAATAGCTGCGCACACGTTATTTCAGAGCCATGTGAATGCTAATGGATTGTAAACAATCATGAAATAACAGCATGATATGAAAGTGGGACAGATTAGCATCGGAAGGAACAAGCAGCATTAAGAGATTCATTAGAAGCGGTCATACTCGTATCAGAATAACGGCTCGCTGGACGTATGTCATAATGTGCCACACACGATTATACACAGATGCTAACATAAATATACAAGAGAACATTCTTTCAGCCATCAGCAGTATTACCAAAAATTCGAGCCCTCAAAGCAAATGTGTAAACAAATTAAAGAATTAAGTAATTTGTTTCTTTTTTGCATTATAGGCCTACTGTACATTTGTGTTTTGAATGTTGTAAATATTTGAGGAGGACATGTCCTTGTGCACAAAAGTGCCAAATTGTTCTTATATTTCCGTCTTTTTCACTTGACCTTCTTGTGTATTTGAAATTGTATCACCAAGACCCTTTACTGTTGTTATGCCCGACAAGCTACATAACGTGTTCTCAAGCTGTGAAAGATATATTGTGGAGCAAAGAGTAAACAGACAACAGGACGACAGACAAGACGTTTCCTAAAAGTTGCATTTTTTTAAAGAAATTCAAACAATAAATGCCACAGTATTTCCATATTCCACTGTGTTCTTCCCTGAAAGTTGATATGTGCCTCCCCCTTCTCACTGTGTGCCCTTATTTGCTGTAGCGTGCAGTGACATTATGTTAGCCTTTAGCTTAGCTCCATTCATTCCTTAGGACCCAAACAGGAATTAATTCATTATCACCACCAAACACTTCCAATTTTTCCCTATTTAAAATGCTTAAATGACTAGTTACACAAGTAAGTATGGCGACACAAAATAAAAAGTGGCAATTTACCAAGCGGATAAAAAGATAACTATAATCACTCCTGAAAACCCCCAGTTTTCCTCTCACTTCCGTCAATACAACAAAGGAGTGATGATATTACTGCGCCGAGGTCAAAATGCTGCCAAGTACTGTTCCGCTACACATCATCTTTTTAACTGCCTAAAAATTGCCACATTTTATTTTGTGTCAACATACTTACTCATGTAAGTAGTCATGTAACCATCTTTAAATTGGGAAAGCAAGTGTTTGATGGCTCTAAGGAATGAATGGAGCCAAGCTAAATGTTTACATTGTAGTGATTAAGAGCGACTAAGTGTACGCACTGAGATGGGAGAGAAGTGTATCAACTCGTTGAGGGAAGAACATAGTGGAATATGGAAAAACAGTGCTGTTGTCCTTTAATGTGTCATGATTGTTTGCTGTATAGTAGCTTCTCAGTTCAAGAGGCACATGAATTGATCATCTCTTCCTCTTTACTAGTTATAATTACGAAATAAACATAAAGGAACATCACAAGTTATCTTCTTTCAACTGTAGAAAGTTTTTTTTCAAGATCAAGTCCATTGCCATTAATCTACTCTTCAGTCTGGTTTGTTTGTCAGACAAACATGGCAGATTCTGCATTATGATTGGTCAGATTTCCCTGTGAAAGTCAATTACTATCCATGAAGGATGGTAGTGTAACATATTGGTGGGTGGCATTCATACAGAATTATATGAACGCCACATTTTTTAGAATGGCGTTTCATAAGCGAGATGCTTCAATCAAACACATTAGTGTAACGTGTCTATATTTATGTAGAAAAACAACGGAAAGGGTGTGCAGCGAAATGCAAAAGCCTGTAAGGAACTACTCCCCTAAAGGTCAATTCGCACCATCTGTCACACGTACCGGATCACGTGAGGTCACGAGGACCAGGAAGTAACCTCACGCCGGTATTTAAGCAGGAAGCAGGTGTTTGTCTAGCACCAGACATTAAGCTTATGGACGGCTTTTCGTCAGGTCCCCTTC